>CALYDD020000100.1:76404-97858 GCA_944472135.2 Trichobilharzia regenti | reverse complement strand
AAATTTCCTAATGTAGAACGTTAAGCGAAACATCTTTCTAGTAACTAGCAAGATGTGGGAGGACCAGGAAAGATCGATGGGTATACTCAGTCCAAGGTACTTGACATTAGATGTAATTTCAACCTCTGTGCCGTTAATGATAGTGGGGCCATGCGAGCTAACTAATTGTTGTAGGTCACGTTCACGTGTGAAAGTGAAATTGACTACCTGACATTAAGACGGATTTAGCTTAAGACCGTTTAAAGATATCTTTGCTGAACCTCTTGTTCTTTTCCTTTTCAGATATCCCTTATTCACCAAACATAAAGGCATTCTGTAAGTGAATCGCTACTACCTTAGAGGTTAATCCCACTTGATTATTGAAGACGCAAAGAAGACAAAACAATGAAAGGATTGTACTCATTCTACTTGCTTTTATTGAGTAGTATAAAAATTAGGAGCATAATTTAGCACGAATAGAGGCAGGCAGTTGAGGATTAAGCATATTTCAATCAAACTAAAGTAATTAGCGAGAGCAGAGAAGACCAACAGTAGACGCAAAATAGGGAAGTAGATGGAAAACGGTAAATTTAAAGCAAAAGTATTTGAATCAAGCAGTTAGAAGAACAAATTTTACGGGATGATCTCGTCATTTCGTAGTTTCTCTACAATCGCTTTACAACTAACATGGTTCACAACAATAAAATGCATGATGATTACTCATTATGATTATTATGAGCAATACATGTCGCTCAAAACGTCATCAGTAAACATTACTGTATAACACTGTGAGACTTTATCAAATTTACCCATAATGGAATCATACTCTACCACAGTGAAGAAGTTTTATTCTTATATCAATGATACTTATGGTCTTCCTACTAGGAAGCTTATCAACAAACTCACACGACTTAGTCAAACTGAAGCAAGATTCACAAATTATCGGATTTTTAGCAGTCGATGTTTAAAAAATCATATAATTCCGAAATATTTACGTCTACGTACTCCAATTACCTCAGGAAAAATAACATCGGCAGCGGAACATGTAAGTAGATTATGTCTAAGAGAAGAACTACATCGAGTTACTGTGAAACTAAATAAATATACGAAATGAAATTGAAAAACTCAAACAGAAACTCAAATGTATGGTCAATGACAAAGATTATGCAATCGTTGTTGAAACATCCAAAAAAGTAGAGAATAAGCATTAAGAAAATCAAAAATCACGCAAATCAAAAAATTCAACAAACTAATTGAAGAAAAGAACACAACAAATGAAATTGATGTCAACACTTCATTCTCTATCGATAGAACAAAGTGGGTGACTAACCTCTCATCAAGGGAACTAAGCTCTAGTGAGATAGAAGTACTTGAAAAAGGACTAAATTTCAATGTACCAGTTAGTAAATTAAAACCAGAGGATGTCATTCCTAACATAGAAGTAGCACTAAGCTGAATAGATAAGACGACAGCAGAAGAGATTCGAGGACAATGTATATTAACACTGAAAAAAAAAATCAAAAGAAGGCAAAATCAAACTTAACTTCGCATCGGAAAGACTAGCGCTAATTAGTCTAAAACATGATGAAAACATTGTCATCGCAAAAGCTGACAAAAGAAACGTCACCGTAGTTTTGAATAAATCAGACTATATCAAGAAAGTCAATGTACATACTGAGATGGGTCGTCCATAGGAGGAAATTAAGAAGCCTGTAGATACAATAATGAATAAGGTTAGGATATCTACAGCGGAATTAATACGCAGAATGAAGCCGTCACTGGGTGAGTCAAAATGGTTTAATTTAATGCCTAAAACTAATAATGCTAGTAGAATGTATGTGTAGTAATTTATTGTACTTGAAGTATTAATATACCGGGATGACGGAATTATAAGAATCTAATCAAAACCCAGAGAGGGCAGCAATCAGTAATTTGTATTTAGCGGAATTAGAATGCAATTCATATAAGAAACATATCAACAGTCAACAGTAAGTATTTAAACAATACAGAGATAGAAATTGTCAATCACCACATCCGCCACACCTCGAATATCTCCTCGCGTATTTATAACGATGTCTCGGTTTGCTTGCAAGTAGCTTCGACCTAACTGATTCTGTGATATTATTTTCATCAGTATTATCTGGACTTATTTCTGAATTATCTACAAAATCAGGATTATTAGCGGAATCAATAATATTATAATTGGAACGACCTACTTCATTTATTGTCACTTTGTCCAGGTGTCCGTTATGAACTGAGTGATCTTTGATGTCTAATATCTTCACCACTCGATTTCCCATTTTTTGTAGTATAATTCCAACAGAAGGTCTGTAGTTATTATCTTTGTAATAATGTACATTAGAAGTAGTGGACATCAGATGCTTTTTGAGAATTCGAGATTTGAATAGTTTTGCAGGACTTTCACAAGAACTTGTATGCTCTGGATTCACCAGACGTAGTCTATGCATATGCAGTAATTCCTCAATTTTATTCAGTTGCTCTCTCATCTCATTCAGGTCTTTTCGTGCTTTCGACAGTTCACATTGCAACTTAGCTACCTCATTTTTGAATACAGTTGATACTTGCGTTGCTGAACTTGCAGTGGAGGTTTTCGTTGGATTAGCTTGAGTATTTTGAAAAGTTGAAAGACACATAGACTCCATTTTACTAGACAGCTTGGGAGAATTATAAGAATGTTGAGCAACATAAGTACTCGAACTCCTGCAAACCGTCTTGATGTGTCCAACTTTACCACATTTATAGCACTTAGCACTCCGAAAACGGCAAGTGCTTCGTAGATGTAACTTTCCACAGGATAAACACGGTTTAATGTTTTTGATCTCTCGCTGCATTCTATTACCTGTGGACGGCAGTTTGGATTTCTTTCCATGAACACTTGTATTTTCGACTTTAGACAGCATGACATCAGATACTGACGTAGTGGGAGCAGAGTATTCATTATGGACATCTTCATATGTAATACATACCTCTTTAGCAGTTTGAAACGTACAAGAAGGAATCTGAATTAACTCTTTCTCTAATTTAGGAATGTTGATTCCAGCAATTAGACGATCACGTAGTTGTGTATGCAGCTGATCTCCAAAATTACACTTTGAGGCTTGAATTTGGAGTTGTAGTATAAAGTCTCTTATCTTCTGATTGGGAGAACGTACCAGTTTGTTGAACTGAGCCCTCTCTCTGGTCTCAAAAGTAGTTACATGGAAGTGATCTATAAGAAGTTCACGGAGCTTAGCATATGGCATAGAAATGGGTTTATCTGGAAACGCCAGATTCTTCACCAGGCTATATGCATCAAGACCAATAGCGGTGATGAAATGAGCAGGTATTTTATCATCCCGAACATTCTTGGAAATGCACCACGCATCAAAGCATTCCAAATAATCAGCAATCTCCCGCGGAGAACCATTAAGAGGAAATTTTCCCAGGTTACTTAGCTCCATCGCGACGCCAATTTGTAGTAATTTATTGTACTTGAAATATTAATATACCGGGATGACGGAATTATAGGAATCTAATCAAAACCCAGAGAGGGCAGCAATCAGTAATTTGTATTTAGCGGAATTAGAATGCAATTCATATAAGAAACATATCAACAGTCAACAGTAAGTATTTAAACAATACAGAGATAGAAATTGTCAATCACCACAGTATGGTAGTATTAAAATACATGAGCCAGGTTACCCCATACGACCAATAGTAGACTTTAGGAATACCCCTACTTATGAATTACCAAACCATTATCTATAATATTATGCCCCATTGGAAATCGTTCAAACTCTAGGCTGACCAACTAATTCATATGAGATGAAAAGTAAGCTAAATGACATTCAACTAGAGAATGATGAAAAAATGGTTAGTTTTGATATAACTAGTCTTTACACTAATATACCAGTCACTATGGCCTTAGAAGCAGTTAGAAAAGAACTAACTGTGGATCGTGAACTGAATCATAGGACAAAGCTGCCCATTGAAGAAATTATTTTAGGGATTCAGTTATGTCTCATATCTACTAACTTCAAGTTCCAAGGCAAAATATATAAACAAACAGAAGGTGTAGCCATGGGATCGCTAATATCCCCTATTGTAGCAGACATATTTATGGACAGCTTGGAAAGTAGTGCTCTTAATACGTTTAACCCTACTCCAAAAATATGGTGAAGATATGTGGATGACACTTTTACGGTGTTAAAAACAGAACATATCTCTAGCTTCTTGACACATATAAACTCACAAGTAGAGGGAATAAAATTCACATTTGAATCAGAAAATGAACTAGGAGAATTAGCTACCATGTTAGATTGTAAGATAAAACGAATAGAAGAAAGCAAACTACACACTAGTGTTTATAGAAAACCAACTCATTCTAATAGATACTTAGACTTTAATTCGTCTCATCCGTTAACTGTTAAGGCAGGCTTAGTGAAGTGTCTAACAAACCGAGCCATAGCACTAAGTAGCACAGAAAAGGCCTAAATGATGAACTAAAACAGGTAGAAGAGGCTTTGGTGTTAAATAATTATCCTTTAAAATTTATTAGGAAGATCAAAAAAGGCCAAACTAAAAATAAAAATGATTGTGAAACTATTAATAATAACACAAATAAGAGAGAATATAAGTCATCCACAGTTATACCATATAAAGAGGGGAAATCTGAAACCCTACGTAGGATTCTGAATAAAATAGGAATTAGGGTGGCATTTAAACCTACAAACTTACTCAGGTAGGAGAAGCTGTGTAGGTTAAAGGACCCAGTTGACCCAGTTAGACAAAACAATATCATTTACAAAATACTTTACAATGACTGTGAGTTAGGTCAACTACATAGGTCAGTAGGTCGGGAGTATTCTGGCAATCAGACTATAAGAATTTAGTTAAGGTTAAAATGATTGTCTCCGTGAAGATAAGCAGCTTGGAGAAAAACTCAGCAAGTGAACTGCATGCATTAACACACAACCACACAATAGGGTGGGAGAGGGTTAAAATTCTAAAAAGTAATCTAAATAGATGGAGAAGGGGGTTGATTATTGAATCCTTGTTCATCGAGTCTACATCGAACACATGCAATAGGAGTGATTCATCACTCATACCTGAAATATGGAAAATACTACTACCAATCAAATCAATTGAAAAACAATGGAACTATATAAATGAAGTTAGGAAGTCGTGTGATTACCTTGATATGATTATGAGCAATAAATTGTGCTCGAAACGTCATCAGTAAACATTACTGTATAACACACTGTGAGACTTTATCAAAACAAAAATTCACTCATAATGGAATTACACGCTACCACAGTGCACAAGTTTTATTCTTATATTCATGATTACTCAGTCATATAAAACAAAAGTACACACTAATCACCAATCATATTTTTAAATAGGTCAATTAATCCATGATAGGCGAAAGTTGAAGTGTATTGGTTTTTGTACACAAAGTTTAGGATGTATATGATTAATCCCTAAAATTGCTTCTATTGTAAGAACAGAAGACAAGGGCCAGGCAACAGATCGTTTTATTATGAAAATCAACACGTATTTATACATATTTCACATACATTATTATAGCTTATGCAAGTAGACAAGCGCAGTTATCTGATTGGTTGTTTATCAGAAGTTAGGCAGACAAACGCAGGCTTCTGATTGGTTGTTTCGGGATTCCTCGACAAATAGAGTTCTCTATCTGCGAATCATATTTTGCCACGTTAACTTTGCTGTGATTGGTTATTGAATCAGCCTTGCTCATATTTTCTCACGGCCTGCTCTCACCACACTATCACCTTTATAACCTTGAATTTGAGTTATGTGAAATAATTGTGAAACAGTCATTAATATTGACTTTGTGACCTGACATTAATTAACAGCTTCTTTGCAAATGATGATGATGATGATGGATTTCTATTCAGATTAATTGCATTGAGATTTCCGATATGATTTAATAACAATTTTGGAACATGTTCCTTTCGACGACATTATAACAATTTATTGGTTCTACTTATATAGGTGTCACCGCAACTGCAGGTGAACTTGTGGGTACAGTTTGAAGTAGAGTCCACAGAACTACATCCATTAATCGTAGGTACAGGGACCGAAAGTGTTCAGCATGTGAGGGAAAGAGATGCGGAGTAGAATGTGCACTTGATACAAGAAACCGAATTTGTTATTCGATTCGAGTTTGGAAGTCGCTCGGATATTTGGATGATTATGATTAAACATAGCAACAAGGTTTTCAATAGACCTACTATTATTATTGCCGTTAATGAGTGTATCATCCACATAACGTTTATATAGCATAAATTTTCCCAGCACACCTTTCATTTGCCTCTTCAATTTCTATATGAATATATCAGCTAATAGGAGCTCAAAAGGGAACCCCATCGCGAAATTTGTATTCCTACATATTTCCTCATTAATTTATTAGGATGATTATTAAGTTTCAAAGCTTCTCTTATATGCCTCAGTTCTTGTCTTAGGTTTTCTTGATACAATGTAGTTTTTGTACTTTATTACTTAAACATTTCACCAATCCTATTTTCACTGACATAGGATGGAATGATAGGAATGTGTGGGTTTCCTGCAAACACTATTATTTAACCTTCTATCTTTTTTCCTTTCTTACGCTACAATCTAACATTGAAAGTACCCTTTCCTGACTATCTAATTCATAAGTGAATTGAACTGCCTCCACTTTTGAGTTAATGTGTTCGAAATATCTATTTATATCTTGTGTTCTAAGTAGAGTGAATGTGTCATCTACACATACCTCCATCATATTTTTGAAGTGGGGTTGAACGTTTCAATCGCTTAGTTTTCACACCTCTCCATGAATATATATATATATATATCTGCCACTATTGGGGATATTAGTGACCCCATGGCAACTCCTTAAGTTTGTTTGTATATTTTCCCTTGGTTAAATAAAGTATAATTATATTTGAATAGTTTACACACAATGATAAGTTTTGTTATTGGTAATATTTCGAGCAAAATTACCAATAACAAAACTTATCATTGTGTGTAAACTATTCAAATATAATTATACTTTATTTAATCTAATCCACAATGCTCAAACTTTTTACTGATATTAATTTTCCCTTGGTACTTAAATACTGTAAAAGTCAGACATAGTTACACTTCCAGCATTATGTTCTCTAGTGACAATTTCGTCCTAAGCTCAAGTTCTTCATCAGAAATCAGTTCGCTTCTGATAAAAATTGAAACGGACAGTTATATCATTCACACTAGACCATCTCTCGAGTAGAACTCGGTTGGGAAACGTCAAGTTAAGCGTCATCGATTCAAGAATGACATGGAGGAGATTATTCAAGGAAAAGATCAAAGCCTACGGACAATCAGGCAGCCAGTCAGCTAAAGAGGCCTACAAAGAACACGATGATACAGCGATGTGCTGTTGAAGACTTCTGTTCTCCTCGGAACCCAAGGGAATAATAATAATAATGACAACAATAAATAACCATAATGGAAAACAATAAAGCACATATATCTTTTTCGAAAAACGGTGTGAAACCTATAATTTTCTATACACTTCCTGTTTCTTAAAATCTTCATCACCATCACTATCATCTGATCAGTTTCTTTACTGTTTTAGTTTTGTTTTGTTTTGCAACATTGCATTATCCATAAATTTTCTGGCAGTGTAAATATTTGTTAATTTTTTCGTAACAATGTTGATGGTGGTGATTACCTTAGTAAACAAATATTTATTTACTTTCTTCCCCGATGCTGAAGATTAGTCATTCCAAAGCTTATTTAGAATAGCAGTTATCATTAAATATATATCCAATAGGAAGGTAGATTTATTGAGGTATATATATATATATATATATATATATATATATATATATATATCGTTACAGTGCAATTCCCATTTCTGTCAGTAGTACCGTTTATTATTCATGTAAGTTTAACATTGTTAATGTTATGCTAATATCTTTTTACTTCTTTTTAAACTAATAGTTTGAATCAGACTCATAGCTAGAGAATCTGATCCATGCCCCCTCTCCCCCTAGGTGTCTACTCGATAAATTGAAACCTTCAGGCGTGTAAGCACACAAATATGCTCACCTAGACTTTATGGGTTTTCCAGAAAACCTCGACAAAACTACAAACTGACTAGCAAGCTAACAGACAAAATATTTCCCAATGTCGCTTTCATTTCTTCACATTCCAAGTGGAACTTAAGTTTTCAAGCTAATGAGCTTTGAAGTTTCATTAGCGGTGGGGTTTGATTTCACGCGGATGAGGTTGCTGGCCTTTTGCCTAATCTTCCCTGTTTATCAGGCTTACTGGCTGCTAGTTGAGGCATAAAATACCTCAGGAATGGGGAATGTAGCGGTACATCTTCCTCAACAAGATTCTTAGCATTATTGTTTTCTTTTCCAGGTGAGATAGGCACTCAATAAGAAGCAAAGAAAGCACGAGATTTAACGGAAAAACATAAACAAAGCGATGTACAGACACCCTATTAGCATAGGTGACACGACAGGTAGGCACTACATCAATCCGATCGGAAGAGTTTTTTTGCCGATGGGAAAACCATTGGCTTTTTAACTTCCTGCTGGTCTTGCCTTAGGTCCTCACAACCCCACTAGAAGGGTAGTGAGCTGTAGTGGTAAATAATTCCCCAAAATTATTGGCCACAGCATTCATTACTGAACATTAGATGCTGACCCTCACTGTTTAAGTCAACTTGTTTAGCTGAAGGCTTCTGGTCAAGCATCCACGCCACTTGGCACACTGTCATGCTCGTTCGTTCGTCCACGATCCCTAGCTAGTTAAGCAATCATCACTCACTCCCAGTTACTCCTGAAATATATCTCGTAATCTGGACGATCAATTCTGGTGTTTTACTTTGTCTTTGGTCTTCACGGAACGAATACTATAGAAGTTGTGGGTATCAGATCTTGAGTTAGTATACTTCGTATTATCCGTGAATGTCAATATCCTCAGCCTCTAAAGGAGAATTAAACTCAGGCCACGTCAGCTATGGTTGGCGAATGTTCTGTCTCCGAACCATTAACAGATTCCTACTTCACTGTACTATCACTTTGTTCTTATGACGTTTTATTCATTATTGAAGCAAAAGTACTTACAGACTTTATCAAATATAGTAAAATATGAAATTAACTTGGAAAACTCAAATACATTCAAATAGCTTATTCATTCAAAAAAATCATTCACACTAAATCAATGATCAGTTGATCTGAATTCCTACCCCAAAGTAAAATTAAAAGTCGATCCCATTTGTAGTATAGATAGTTTTATTACCTGTCACTACAACCGTAAAAATAGTGTAAAAATTATAACATTAGTCTGTTTATGTTTCCTTTAAAGAAAGCTCATGTGATTTTTGAAGAATCGCAAAAAGAAAATCGACTTTGACCTTGAAATTAGTCATGTTAATCAACGATAATATATTTAAACAAATGTCACAGAAATTTAAATGGCTTTCATGAAATCACCATGTTAATTCTGCATTTCGTCCATACTCTTTATTTCTAACTTCAAGTTGATAATTGAAAAAAGTGTTTATAATTTTATTCTTTATAGGAAAAATAAGTCGAATCTACCTCCTAATTCTATGTTCAAATTCAATTAGTTTAGTGCTATTCAATGTTGAAGAGTTTAAAAGTCAATTGGTATATTATTTTTTACAATAAAAGGGTTAATCAGGTTCATTTAAGGGGACTTGCCACTTGAAAATTAATTTCCCTTAGTAGTTATCACGATAGCACATTAACTATCAGTAATTGCGATTTAGGATTCAGTTTGAAAACAAATTTTGTAGATATTGTCAGTCCGTAGCATCACAGTCAATGTCATTCTACTTGTGATGTGGAAGTTCAAATTTAGTGATGTGATATATCTGTCTGTCTGTTTTCGACATAGAACTTTGCACAAATGTGCGGAAGTTCAAGTCGCCACACTCCGTGTAGCACGCGAAGCAAGAGAAGAAAGTACAAGAAAAGCATAATAGAAACAGTGAGCAGAGGTGTGAGACAAAGGAGTAATAAAGAAATACAAAACAGTTTCATTGAAGATCATAAGTCACAAGGAGTGGATGCATCTGCGCTAGCCACTGAGAACGATTTTGAGCCATGTCACCAATTGTTTCCAACCATAGATTTTTACCGTCCCGAGGACCCCAGCCTGGAAGTCTACACCTTCCTACGTTGCTGGCTTAGACCAACTGTTGTGGATTTCATTGACTGATGAGCCAAGTTTTTGTTTGACCGCCGCTAGCTTTTTTCCAGCCTGACCCTATATCCGCTAACATTGCTCGTCGAGGGAGGCGATGACTTGGCATACGTAACACATGTCCTAACCATCTCAGTCTTTGTAGCTTCACGACTTCGTCGATTGATTTCCCCTGTTTACCTAGAACTCGACTGATGCCTAACCTCAATGTTGCTCACCTTATTATGCCACTTTACACGGGAAATAGAACGCAGGCACCTATGATCAAAGACAGCTAGTCTTTTCATGTCTTCCACTCTCAGTGGCCAGGTCTCACTCACAGCCATAAAGGAGGACGGAGCGGACTGATGAGCAGTACACCCGCCCTTTGGTCGATAGTCGAACATCTCGTCTACGCCAGAGTCGGCGTAAACTGAGCATATGCGAAACGAGCCCCCTGTATCCGTGCTGAGATTTCGTCAGAGATCAACACGTTGGCACTGGTTGATGGTACTTCCCAAATAAGTGAAGCGGTCAACGTGCTCTACCACTTCACTTCCTATTTTTAAACTAGGCGTCGATGTAGTCCAGTCCTGTAACATCATCTTGCATTTGGCGTGAGCGAATCGCATGCCAAACATTCGTAGATTGCTGCTCAAGGTGTTTAGAAGACTCTGCATTTCGTCAGCGTCGTCGCCTAGAAGGACTATATCGTCTGCATATTCCAAGTCAACGAGATTATTCCCTGGTAGCAAGTCAATCCCTGAGTCGCTGAAGTCACCTAGGGTTAAGTCCATTAACACATCTATGATGAAGTTGAATAGAAAAGGAGATAATGGGCATCCTTGACGGACACCACTGGTCGTCATCAGTTCAGATGACAGCTCGCCGTAAGCCCTCACCTGGCTGTATGAGTACGAATAGACTGCCTTAATCAGTGCAATATATTTTCTTGGAATTCCCTTTACAGCCAAGCATCTCCAGATATGTGATATAATTTTGTAAGGGTTAGATTTGCTTTATACGAGTTGATCACTGATTGACATGAGTGAGAGAACCATTGAAAACCAACAGAGAGTACTGGACAGCTGTTTTATCCCACTAGTTTGGGAATGGTCGGCCACTGGGAGGACCCAATTCAATGGACAGCCCATTAATTCTAATTTCGACCAATTCGTAATATTTTAGTATGATCACTAACCAATGTCGTTCCGACTGGATACACCTCACTGGTCACGACTTCTTACTAGAACTCCAGGAAACTCCAATCTGTAGCAACTCACTAGAAAGCATGAGATATAAGGTTATAGCAGCTAACCCTTTTCCTGGTAGAATTTTTCATGTTTGGTGTTGCATCAAAACTTACTTCTGAAACTGCCGACTTAAACATGTTATTCTCAAGAAGCTGGTGAAGACGACAGCACGTTAAGAGATAACTTAATCCTTTCTGTCTGTGTTTTTCAAAGACTAATGAGTCAGCGCACTTTATCAGAAAATAAAACTGACTTTCTAAGAAGAGTTATAGGTAAATTCCAGAATCGTCTCATGAGTAAATAACTACAAGGACTAGTAAGTACTGTGAAGCCATCTGTTTTACCACTAACAAGCGAAAAGATTCCATTGGTGGTGACTTTCAATAGCTACCTTAACTAAAGTTATGTGAAACAGTAGTATATGAGTTTATTTCCATTGTTTTATATTCCTAATGGAACACAAGGCATCAAGATGTAGTTCAGACGTTTCAGCAAAGGTAATGGGTTTTCTTTTGCGAAGTGATCGCTAGCCTAACACCCAACCACTTGTTATTTCTAGCATTATTACTGGCTGGTTTAATCCTGCAGCAGGGAATCTAAGCCGAACCATACGCTTGACTGACCAGCATTTTACCCTTGAATCACCATAAAAAAATTAATCAAAGAAGCCAAACAAATTATGATAATGAAAAGCATCCCAAAATTTAATATTCTCATACTAAATCGGTTAGCTTGAAAATGACAACGTTAAACAGAATTTCACTGAAGTTGTTCCTTCTATACAGTTGGCAAATTATTTTGTGCTTATTTTCGATTGGTTATTGTCTAAGGTATGCCGTCTGTGACTCATAGCAGTTGTCCTCGTTACATGCTCTTAATTCTCTGTATCAAGTTGACAGCTCCATAAAATGCTGTACGATATAAGGTCTACCTTGACAACAAACCGTAAGCCACTCATTTCTGTGATTGGATCAAAGTGTTAATCCAGTGCACTCAACAAATAGATTACAACGGTGGGCGGTGATCGTGCTGGGGGCATCATTGTAACATTGAATACCTTCGGATAGAAGATTCTGATCGTACAGATGATCTTATTGGTGGTCGTCCATCAAAAAAAAAACGAAGAAACAGTCATTACCGTTGTCGAAACAGAAGACTATGTCCAAGAACTGCTCTAACCAGTGCCATCCACAACAGTAGCACAAATTAAGCAGTCTCAACTCAGAAACACGAAAGTTTGTCTTCAGTTTATAGCTAGCATAAATTACAAACCATGACCTTGTAGAACTATTCCCATTGCCACCACACTCTCATACTCACCATTAATGAGTGTCTGATGTCCGGAGAACTTGTTGTAATTCCAGAAACTTTAAGCATGATAATTTTGAAACGGTTCCACATCCAAAGTATCCTTGTATCGCACATATGAAGTCTATCGTCAGAAGCTCTGC
Organism: Trichobilharzia regenti; assembly: GCA_944472135.2. Lineage (NCBI taxonomy): Eukaryota > Metazoa > Platyhelminthes > Trematoda > Strigeidida > Schistosomatidae > Trichobilharzia > Trichobilharzia regenti. The sequence goes on along the minus strand of CALYDD020000100.1, from coordinate 84,960 downwards.
ATCCTTCCCAGACATGAATACTGAAATAACAGAATTCGTTAAATGCTGTAACTCATAACGAGTTACTGTCGATAAGCCACACAGAGAACAATCTGAAGCATGGCCTTAGGCCAACCATTGTTGGGTGTGTACAAATTAATTCTTGTTGGCTTAAGGTAGTAAGTACTACTTATCACTTCCTGTGATAGTCTTTGGTTGGAAGACTCTTATTGATTTGTTAAGTGATGGCGAAAAGTAAGATGAAAAGCCCGGGTCATTTCAGAATTCGACCCATTGGCTTTCAAACTAGCAATTCAAGGACCACTGGCTCTAATCCATTTGCGGCTAAATGACATTATTGCATTTTAAATTATTGAAGTCCGCATTTATTCCTATGTATTTTATATTGATTTACATATCTTTTGTTTCAATTCTTCCCCCCCTTAGTAAAGCACAGAAGAAATCGATGAATACTCAAACACAGTTCCATTTCAAACAATCGTGTTTAACAATTCTCCTACTAATACTATTAATAGTTAATTCAATTATGTGTTACGTAACAACTGATCACAATGATTTATTACTCAATTGGCTTGCTAATGAAGACGAAGACTACCTCATGAGAACACCACTTCACGCGTTGTCATTCTCATCACCATGGGTTATTCACGTCAACAACAACCACCTATTGATAATTTACGCAAGCGAAATGGACCGTATACACAACGTTTAGGGAAATAATAACGATCTTTTTTGGGTGTGTGTGTGTGCGGGAGCGTTGATCGTAATTAGTAATCATACATTTAGTTATAATTGTTTACCAAAATAATGAAATCTAAAAATTGTTTGTTATGCAATCGAATATTGAAAATATAAATATTAAATGACATGTTCTATATTGTGGTTTTTGCTCCTGAGTTTTGAAAATGAATTTAGATTGTACAGGTTTAAAAATATTATGTAATTCCCTCCCACTAGCGATAATAATAGTAATAAAAATAGGTTTGACTCCATTATGGACAAGAATTTATTTTGATAAAGTCATACAGTGTGTTGTACAGTAATAGTTACTGATGCGACCACGTTTCGAGCACAAATTAATAATAATAATTTGCTTTATTCCAAAACCGTACTTGTGATACAGAATGGAATTCTCAGCATTTCACTACAGTATTGCATTCAGTTAGTAAATTAACAATAAAATAAAATTCTACATAGATTAAGGAAATCTCAGTTCATTATGAGAACAACATATTGGTATGTCAGTAGCAAAGCCAAAATTGAACAGAGTGTTTGAAGGTGTTAGAAATGTAGATGCTGGCATATTTACTGGCATAATCAGAAGAAAGAAACAAAGCAGCACATAACAGAGAAAAAGAGAGAGAGAGAAAGGAAAAGAAAGAAAGAAAACGTACCTATAAATGATATGAGTTGGAAAGACAAGATCCAGTTGTTCTTTTACTGACTATTTAATAAGTTAAAGGTTTCACGCCTAATGCTTTTTTATCGCACAGAACACGAGCTAAGTAGGGTATGGTTGAGTTTTTGTACTTTCTCGTGCGAGCATATAGTTTTCTATATAGGCTTCTGGTCTTGCCTGATGAGATACAAGGAGAGAGTTGTGAATGTAGAGGGTGTTTTTTGTGAGTCAGATAAAATGGATTTAGCCAATTTTTCACATGAGTCCATGTGCCTGTCAACCAGAATATTTACAAGCTGGTTAAGTGGCACGTAGCTTACCCTGCTGACAACCTTTAACATCCTGCGTAATAAGGTATAGTCTTTCTTCAATAGCCCAGGAAAGACTAAGGGGGAACAATAGAGAATAATAGGCAGAATACGGAAGTTAACAAATTGTAGGAGTAAGGGTTTGGTTACACCAGAATGTCTTAACTTCTTGATGTAGAAGGTGAGACGGAATATTTTCTTGGAAATCGTCAAGATATGAGACGACCAGGAAAGATCAGCAGATAGAGTGACGCCTAGGTATTTCACTTCCGACTTGGTTTCAATTTCACTGCCATCTTTTTATGTTGCACACTTCGTGAGTGCTAACCAGTTTGTTTAGGTCAGATTTGTGCCTAAAGTTGAAATTGACTGTTTGGGATTTCGAGGGGTTTAAGGTGAGACCGTTTTCATTGGACCATTGGCTGATTCCTGATAAGAAGCCATTTAGTTTAGAGCAGTCACTTTGACATTTGACAGGTAAAGATACAGTTAGTCATCAGCATATTTGACAAAATTAATGTCATTTGAAGATGGTAAGTCATGTAGAAAGAGAGAAAAGAGAAGTGGGGAGAGTAAAGCACCTTGGGGGACACCAGCTTCAGTGAGCACAGCAGAGGAGGATTTGCCTTTGCTACTCATAATCATATCAAGGTATTCACACAACGATTTTGCTTCATTTATATGCATGAGTGAAACTGATGATTAGACATTTGAATAAAATCGGTATTAGCTAAAGTACATTCAGAAATAATAATATAAGTGTTATCAACCAAATGCAATCAGATGGGATATAAGACGAGTGTTTTTATAGTCAAAATAAGTAACTTATTAGAACGTTATAATGTAAACTGAATACATTTTAACATTATTTATTCTTCTTCTCTGATTGGCTGACTGGTGGTAATAATATCTTCCATATTTCTGGTATTTGCACTGAGTCACTTCTGTTGCATGTGTTGGCTGTAGACTCGATGAACCAGGCAGGATTCAGTAATCAATCTCTCTCCCCACCTACTTATGTTACTTCTTAGAGTTTTAACCCTCTCTCATCCTATTGTGTGATCGTGTGTTAATGAGTGCAGTACAATGCTGAGGTTCTTCCAGACTACTTATCTTCGTGGGATCAATCATTCTTACCTTAGCTGAATGCCTATGTTCTGATAGTCTGACTACCCCCGACCTACTAATTACACCTATGTAGTTGATCTCATTCACAGCCATTGCAAGGTATTTTGTAAACTATATTATTTTGTTTAATTGGGTCCACTGGGTCCTTTAACCTACAGAGCCTGTCCTACCTGAATGAGTGAGTTTGTAGGTTTAAATGACACCCTAATTCCTACTTTGTTCAAAATCCTATTTAGGGCCTCAGATGTCCTCTCCTTAAATGGTTTAACCGTAGATGCCTTATATTCTTTCTTATTTATGTTATCATTATTTGTTTCACACTATTTTCATTTTGCTTTTGACCTTTTCTGATCTTCCTAATGAATTTTTATGGGGTAGTTTTTGATATCAAGGCTTCTTCTATCTGTTTTATTCCATCATTTAGGTCTTTTCTTGTGCTACTTAGTGCTACTGCTCGGTTTGTTAAACACTAAGCAAGCCTTCACAGATTGATAACGGATGAGATGAATTAAAGTCTAAGTATCTATTAGCAGAATCAGTTGGTTTTTTTGTACACACTAGTGTGCAGTCTACCTTCTTCTATTCGTTTTATTTTACAATAATCTCACATGATAGCTAATTCTCTTTGTTCATTTTGCGATTCAAATGTGAATTTTATTCCCTCTCCTGGTGAGTATATATACGTCAGGAGGCTAGAGACATGCCCAAGTTTTATGCCAATAACAATAGCTTTATTTTGAACAGTATTCATGCAATGCAGAGAATTTTTAATAGAATTTAATTGGTGGATGGTGACTAGCAGTGGAATTCAGGATGAGCATTTCGTCCTATTTAGGACTCGTCATCTGAATGTACTTGCATTCCTCAGTGAGTGGCTCTTGTGGCCCAAGTGGTCTAGTGGAAAACGCTTTGGCGTTTGAAACTACGGGTGCTGGTTACGAGACCTGGTGGGAACATCATCACTCAGTAAGAAATGCAGGTGCATCCGCTGGCTGACGAGTCCCAAATAGGACGAAATGTGGGTTATACTGGATTCCACTGCTAGTCACCATCCACCAATTAAATACTAACTAAATGCCCAGACATCGTTGAAGCATCTGCACAAGAAGCCGACATGTCAACCTGAGTTCGAGCACTTCGGTCCAATCAGTCGACTGGAAAATTTCAAATTCAATTAAATTTTCAATAGAGTTGTATTGTATGATACTTTTCTCTTTGTTCAGGAGCATTAGATCGTGTCGTATAATCTGTGTGACCTAAAATGAGTAAACCAATCCCTTAAGATATTTGCCTCCTTTGTCTCTTTTGAGAAATTAACGGCATTGAATTGAAAGCCAACTATAAAGAAAATGCAGGGGTACTTTCCGGGATCCCTCTCTCTCTCTCCAAATGGCTGCAACCTGGACATTGCGAAAAAATATAAATTATATGAAAGATTTGGTTATATATTTTTCTTGATGACAAGGGGTAATTGGTGGGAACTGCATGCAACATGATTTTAGAATGATATAAGTTGTTACATTACTAAGAGTTACAAGGACTGATCATTTATAGGAATACTGAGACTGATAATCTTGAGTATACAGTTTAACCACTTTGGGTGGAAAACTGTGTTAGTAAAAGGGTGACAAAAATAGTGGCAAACGATAGCAAAAGAGTTGGGATGAAGGTAGAGTTTCAGTTCTCTCTCTATATTTACTGTTAAAGCGTAGGCTGCATTAGGAAGATGTAAGTAGAATTATCTTCATTGAGTTAATCATACTTTATATATGAATCTGAAAGAAGTTTCTAATGATACTGCATGACTTGAAGTAACAGTGTGCTATAGAATTGAACTGTTGACATCTATGAATTCTCCTTTTGCCGACCATTCTTGTAAGTCTTCATAGGCACGTTTAGAGAATATCCTCTTCATACGGCCTGTGTAGTAAGCTACACAGGAGCTGATGAATTGGTAAATACCCATTGAAGTCGCTAACAGTGGGATCTTGTCTTCTACATTTCGGGGAATAAGAGTATGTGTGGAGAAGGTGAGGCATAGAGATGCATCAAAAATGTTCTTCAAACCACTGACAACAAATAGCTTCGAAGGACTTCACTAAATGTATCTCCATTGAATTTTAGACGTATAATACGTTGTTTCTTCAAGTGAATCCAAGTTTTGCCGAGTATCAGTCTTTCTGTGTATATGTCCATTGATGAAGGAGGTTGAACATCCATTTATGATTACAGTTTTTCTGAAGGACTCCAATTCCTTATTCACTGCATCCTCAGAGAACATGAGTTGATTCCTTTTGCAAGGCACACGATAAGATTTATTCCTCTTCTGTTTAATGGGATGAAAGTGTGTTTGTTTGTCAGTTGTTCATTCCATTTTGGCTTACTGTAGACTCATCTGGAAGCCTTCGATTTGTTCGAGTTGAAATTTAAATATTTAGGAGAAACAACTAACTTTCTGATTCTGCCTCGGTTCGAATTCGACTGACTGGTTTGTGTTGTTACCGAATACTAGGATTTTGTTTAGGTGAGTATTAGCATCGGTGATGATAAAGATATCATCCATATATCGATTATAAGCTTTAAACTGGTCAACTGATGACTGAAGGATATTGGACTCAAGGTTCTTCATGCAGTGGTCAGCGAAATGGAGAACTCATTCCTTGCAAAATAAGTACGGTAAGAGAAAATTACTTAGCCGCCAAAGTCTAACTGTAAAAGGTACCATAGAATCAGAGAAAATATTCCCAACGAGGTGGGATCAAAAGTTCTGTCTACATAACGAATCACACATCAAGGCTTCACGCATACAATCTCGAATCAGACAAAACCTAGCAAAAGAAACCATGGAGCAATTACTTAGCAACGACGAACAACTGCCACAACAATCAAAAATGCAACACACAAGCTGGATGGAATGCATAAATCTATGCCTAACAACATACTTCCAATTCAACGGCCAAATATATGAACAAGTCAAAGGAACACCCATGGGATCGCCAATATCAGGTTTGATTGCAGAAGCAGTGATGCAAAGACTCGAAAATATAATTCTACCAAAGATCAAACCCAAGATTTGGATACGCTACGTCGACGACACATTTGTAATCATCAAAAGAAACGAATTAGATAAAACTCACAACTTAATAAACAACGTCTTCAACGACATCAAATTCACAAGAGAAGAGGAATCCGAGAACAAAATACCATTTTTGGACGTCTTAGTCAGGCGAACAACTACAGGAGAATTAGAAACTCAAGTTTATAGGAAATCAACTCACACAGACCAAATACTGAATTACAACAGCAACAACCCAATAACACACAAAAGGAATTGCATACAAACACTATTCAAGAGGGCAAGGACTCACTGCAGCACTCCCACCTTAAGAAAAATTGAAGAAAAGTATCTCATGGACGTCTTCCAAAAGAATGGATATCCACGGAATTTCATCAAGAGACATATACCCCCAAGCCAACCTACCAAAGCAAAAGCCACCAAGGAAAGCACAAAGAAAATTGCCTTACCATATATAAAAGATATCTCAGAAATCACTACAAGACTCTTCAAACCTTTAGGAATTGACGTCGTACACAAACCAACAAAGTCGCTGCACTCAATTCTATGTCAACCAAAAGACTCAACAGCGAAAGAAGACAAAACCAACATCATCTACAAAATAAACTGTAACAACTGCGAAAAACACTACATCGGCCAAAGTGGACGTCCCCTTCGTCTTCGTATCCACGAACATAAGCTAGCCGTCAAAAGACATGATATCCACTCCCTCATTTCACTACACACAGACAACTACGGACATCAATTCGACTGGGACAACGTTCAAATATTAGACAAAGGAAATAACAAGAATGCTAGAGAATTTTTAGAAGCTTGGCATTCCAGTGGATCATCAATCAATAGACACATCGACATAGACAAAATTTATCAACCAATAAGAAAGAAACTTCACACACAAAGGGTCAAAGTTCAAGTCAAAGAAACAACCGGTTCCAATACAAGTAACCTAGAAGGTGTGAAAACACACACAAACAACCAATCACGTCCAAGGTCACCAGGAGAGATGATTAATAAACTCGTGGAGAAATCTAAAAGCTCACTTCAAATTGAAGTATGCGCTGAAGATGTCACCCAGTAAGGTGATGAAAGCTTCGCAAACTAACCATCCAGCTCAGAGAACAAAACCACATCAAAATCAGAATCACCTTCATTCACTGAGACAAAGTCATACTGTGATATAATAGAGAAGATTTGTAGCTCAGGTGGATGATTTGGAATGAATGGTGTTCTCTGAGCTGGTTGATTTAGTTGAGAAGCTTTTGTCGTTCATCTTCTAGACAACATCTCCACCTCAGATTTTAGTGTAAAATGACCTCATTTGATTCTCAATGAATTTGAATAAAGTAAGAACAAGAGTGTGGTTTGTGCAGAATAATGTGTTACTATCATTATTTATTTCGTTGGCTTCTCATCAGCTGCTACTCACAGCCTACATAAATTATTCAGATTTATGTACAGAAAAGTTTCAAAATACTTCCAAATTTCTCATTATGTCAGTTGATAGAAGGTTCCGCAATTAGTGAACAGTGCTTAGAAGATTGTGGTTATATAGTCTTTACACAGGCAGTTCACGTTTAAACAAAATAATTGTATGCATACAATGGCAAAGGAGTTACGTAATAAGGACCAGAGATACGTTGGATGCATAGTGACTAATAAATCAGGTAACAATGTACTGAGTTCAACTCAAATCACAGAAATACGAGACCATCAAAATTACACTAAATCAGAAGGGGTGAGGTTAAAGCCGAAGAATACGTAATCAAATGAAAGGGAGAATAAAGTCACCCCGTTACCAGGGCAAGGAAAGACTAATAACTGTTTCTGTCTGAACACATAAATCTGGTTTCAAGCGTCGGATAGAAATTGCTTCAGCAAACTTGAGGAGAATCGAGCTCCTTTGTCTATTGATAATCTGATAATCCACCTCATGACCCGTATCGAGGAGATGTCTGGTAATAGCGCTACTATAAGAGTTTGTTCCCTTGCGATGTAGGCTTTTCGGCACATGTTCAGCAAATCGGAGGTGTGCCCTTCTTTCTCTTTTCCGCCAATGTAATTGCTTCCACCAATAAACTCAGATGACAATGCCAATGAAATAGTACTCACTCTTGTAAAAAATTCTGTTTGTAAAATCTCAGCCAGATTGAAATGAGTAATTCCAACGCTTCGTTCGGCAGTCTGCTCCGAACTTCTTCAGGGAAATTAACATCGAAATTCACATAACAGAGGTGATTTATATATAAAAAGAACATTTCTTGTTTTTAAAACACCTTTGTCCAATCATGAGTCATAAAACAAGTATCAACAAGTAGAATGAACAAAATTTATGAGCTGTGATCAAAATTTGACCTCGGACTTGTCTGCAACAGAATCCATATCCTAAGTCCATAGCTGTCGAGTCACCTGATAACTCCAGTAGGTTGAATAAATCAGCTCAATCTTCACAAAGAAGACAAAGCAATAAGTCCGACAAGGTGCTTCAACCAAACTCTAATCCTAAACACCATAATTTGGAAAATATACGTCTAATCATAAAATTCAAGATACTAACAGTTTTCAACAGACATGAAGGTGTGATGTTAGCTGACGCATAGGAAATCCTGATTAATAAATAAGAATGGATATGTATCACTAACTAATAA
>CALYDD020000100.1:66404-71404 GCA_944472135.2 Trichobilharzia regenti | reverse complement strand
GGCCGGAAAAATTCGGACGGAGCCTTTGACCAGCAACCCGCGTTGATATACGGGTATACACGCCGGCAGGCACTCGCCCAATCCACGACTTAAAGTGCATCGTGATAGATGGAAAGCCGACCCTCGGACAGACGTGGCCACAGGATATCCCGTAGCCGCAATATGCGTTCAAGATGTCGATGTTCAAAGCAGTATGCAGTTCACATTAATTCACACAGTTGGCTGCACTCTTCATCGACGCACGAGCCGAGTGATCCACCGCTCAAAGTTGTACTCCAATAATCCTACACACCGGTTTCCCAGATGCATAGAACTAAAGGTTCGAGGCTGCAACCCGGGCGCAAGTCTACCAGGCCAGCGTACATGCAGTCCAGCTTAAAGCCAGGTGCATGCGGAGCAGCAAACCCGTGAATGGCAAGCCAAACCGGATCGCTTAAACAGTGTAAAAAGAAGTAAACATTATCAGGGCGAGGCGCATGCATATAGCACACAGCCTTCTTCAAACCTTGCACACAACCATTAGGTCGCGTACTATCCCATCGCCCTTGGCAGATCTGGCAACAAAAGTCACGAGAACACCATCAGAGCATATGACAGGCTAGGTACCCCGGTCAAAGAATTATAATGCATTGCTGCCTTCCGTCAATTCCTTTAAGTTTCAGTTTGAATGATTGACTGCGCGGTTTCAGTCATCACTCAATCATCGACTGCCGTGCCAGTCGTAAAGAGTATTTCACTCTTTTGTGCTGAATGGTTGCTCAAGCCAAACAACACTTATCAATGAACCAACATGAACACCTCTCTCAATCGTCTATTGACTGCCGTGCTAGTCTTCAAGATTACCTCACTCTTTTGTGCTGAATGGTTGCCCAAGCCAAACAACACTTATCAATGAACCAACATGAACACCTCTCTCAATCGTCTATTGACTGCCGTGCCAGTCTTCAAGATTACCTCACTCTTTTGTGCTGAATGGTTGCCCAAGCCAAACAACACTTATCAATGAACCAACATGAACACCTCTCTCAATCGTCTATTGACTGCCGTGCCAGTCTTCAAGATTACCTCACTCTTTTGTGCTGAATGGTTGCCCAAGCCAAACAACACTTATCAATGAACCGACATGAACACCTCTCTCAATCGTCTATTGACTGCCGTGCCAGTCTTCAAGATTACCTCACTCTTTCGTGCTGAATGGTTGCCCAAGCCAAACAACACTTATCAATGAACCGACATGAACACCTCTCTCAATCGTCTATTGACTGCCCTCCCAGTCTTCAAGAGTATTTCACTCTTTTGTGCTGAATGGTTGCTCAAGCCAAACAACACTTATCAATGAACCGACATGAACACCTCTCTCAATCGTCTATTGACTGCCCTCCCAGTCTTCAAGAGTATTTCACTCTTTTGTGCTGAATGGTTGCTCAAGCCAAACAACACTTATCAATGAACCGACATGAACACCTCTCTCAATCGTCTATTGACTGCCCTCCCAGTCTTCAAGAGTATTTCACTCTTTTGTGCTGAATGGTTGCTCAAGCCAAACAACACTTATCAATGGACCACCAAGATCTCTATTATCGACTGCTCAGCTCAGTCTTCTCAACATGCATGATCCGTCCCGACGGTGCACATAGCACAAGGCCACATGTCTACGTCATGGAACGATACCACCATGTATACTTCACTCTCATATTTAATCTTTCGGGTTTATATGCTTTGGTGTTTAGATCTGGGGAACCTACACCAACTGGCATGTCTCAGCACACCAGAACAATATCCGTGCTTCAATTGGGTACATGTTTGAATGTCTTGTAATGATCCTTCCGCAGGTTCACCTACGGAAACCTTGTTACGACTTTTACTTCCTCTAAATAGTCAAGTTAGGTCGTCTTCTCGGCATCAGTCGAGCGGCAAAGCCACTGCAACGACACCAATCCAACGGCTTCACTAAACCATTCAATCGGTAGTAGCGACGGGCGGTGTGTACAAAGGGCAGGGACGTAATCAGCGCAAGCTTATGACTTGCACTTACCAGGAATTCCTCGTTCACGGGGAATAATTGCAAGCCCCGATCCCAGTCACGACGGTGATGAAACAGTTTGCCCAACCCTTTCGGGCCAGGTTCCCAGACTCGCTGGCACCGTCATTGTAGCGCACGTGTGGCCCCGGACATCTAAGGGCATCACAGACCTGTTATTGCTCAATTTCGTACGACTTCGATGTGCCGTCTGTCCCTCTAAGAAGTAAAAACTGGCACCGTACCCGCCGGATCACGACCACACTACTCCATAAAGAAGCAATAGAAGCCGCGCCCTGAACGAGCACAGAGGACCAATCTACTATTTAGTAGGTTAAAGTCTCGTTCGTTATCGGAATTAACCAGACAAATCGCTCCACGAACTAAGAACGGCCATGCACCACCATCCACCGAATCAAGAAAGAGCTTTCAATCTGTCAATCCTCACAGTGTCCGGGCCGGGTGAGTTTTCCCGTGTTGAGTCGAATTAAACCGCAGGCTCCACTCCTGGTGGTGCCCTTCCGTCAATTCCTTTAAGTTTCAGCTTTGCAACCATACTTCCCCCGGAGCCCAAAGACTTAAAGGTTTCCCGGGGACTGCCCGCAATGTCAATTATAGAACCATCGCGGATCGTCAGTTGGCATCGTTTATGGTCAGAACTACGACGGTATCTGATCGTCTTCGAAACTCTGACTTTCGCTCCTGATCAATGAAAACATTCTTGGCAAATGCTTTCGCTGTAGTTTGTCTGGCGATGATCCCAGAATTTCACCTCTAACACCGCCATACAAATGCCCCCGTCTGTCCCTCTTAACCATTACTTCGGATCCGAAAACCAACAAAATAGAACCGAAGTCCTATTTCATTATTCCATGCAAGAATTTCTAGGCACAAAGGCCTGCCTTGAGCACTCAAATTTGTTCAAAGTAAAGATGCCGTCCGCTCCCGACACCCGGTTAAAGGCATCCGGAAGCATGCCAACAGATAGCGGGCAAGAAGAACTCACCCATCTCCGTCAGCACCCGTTTACACAGATACGGCTGAAAGGCTGCACAACCACTACACCGAGCCGAACACAAGTTCTGATCGTAACCAAAACCGCGAACAAGCAACGGCATGCGACCGCACAACCCAGGTTCAACTACGAGCTTTTTAACTGCAGCAACTTTAATATACGCTTTTGGAGCTGGAGTTACCGCGGCTGCTGGCACCAGACTTGCCCTCCAATTGGTCCTCGTTAAAGGATTTAAATTGTACTCATTCGAATTACGGAGCCTCAATTGAGTCCCGTATTCGTATTTTTCGTCACTACCTCCCCGTGCCGGGAGTGGGTAATTTTCGCGCCTGCTGCCGTCCTTGGATGTGGTAGCCATTTCTCAGGCTCCCTCTCCGGAATCGAACCCTGATTCCCCGTTACCCGTTATTATCATGGTAGGCAGATCACCTACCAACAAATTGATAGGGCAGACATTTGAAAGATCCGTCGCCGACACAAGGCCGACTGCGATCATTAAAGTTATCCAGAGTCATCACAGAATTCAACAGAGACAGCCGAAACTGCCCCCGGTTGGTTCTGTTCTAATAAATGCACCCGTTCCCTTGCGGGTCAGGGCATAATTGCATGTATTAGCTCTAGAATTACTACAGTTATCCATGTAGCATATATGATCTAAGGAACCATAGCTGATTTAATGAGCCATTCGCGGTTTCACCGTTTTAAGGTATGTACTTAGACATGCATGGCTTAATCTCTGAGACAAGCATATGACTACTGGCAGGATCAACCAGTTTATTCACACCACGATACACCCATTGACTGGGCATTGGTTTTCAGGAGAACCAAACACACGCATCCCCGCCTCTTGCGAGACGAGAACGGCATGCAGGATCAACCTGTGGCGCAACCACTCGAGAGCCCTCTCCCTCGGTGGACCATTCGCACCGTTTGTATACATAGCAATACATAGGTAAGCACTGTTACGCCGACCACTGATCGCGTCAATCAATTAAGCACTGCATAGACAAGCTCAATAGAACCCATCTCGCATACAAGACCTGTCAAACGTATTATTATATGCAAAAGTAGCACGCATAGCGACGCTATAGTGACAATAGGCCCCTATAAACGAAGCCAGCAGCCACCAAATTCAATGAAATCGTTATCCCTGCCAACCAATTTAGCATGCAAATAGCTTCCATACGTCTACCAAGACTATAGAAAACCATAACACAGTCAATAAGCGAGCCATGAGATCAATTTAACCCACGCTCATATCGTCTATATAGCTTATGCTGTGTTTACTATAGGATTTTTAGGGTTATAAGCTAGTAGCCTTGCATCGAGCTTTTGAGGCCTTAGACAAGCTCTAAACCCCTTGATGACAGATACCAAAACTCGTTTCACGACTTCCTCTATCGTTTGGAAGCGTTTTCTAAATTTTCAATTTTTTGAGCTTTGGGACCTGAGTTAGGGGTAGTATCCCTATAATACATATAGAGTTTAACACTACACAGTCCAAAAAATTTTTTTTTGGAATTTAGACCAGTGTTATACATCATTCGATAGCTCTTGATAAATGTAGTCACCTCAGAAAATTTCAGGCAAATCGGTTCGGCCAATTTAAAATTATTTAAATTTTTTTAGTATTTCTCCTATACTTTCTATAGTAAAAAGCGGCAAAAATTGAAATTTTAGAAATTTTTAAATTTCTCTTCAGTGGATGAATATTTTGGCCTAATTCCTTTTGTGCACCACTTTTCAAACGATTCTCTATCGAATGATATATGGCATGATACGGGGTTGTAAAATTTTCATTTTGTGGACTCTGTAGTGTTAAACACCATTTTCGGATTTTTCAATCCAAAATCGTGGACTTAGCCGCAGAACGAAAATCCATACTTTTGGTCATAACTTTTGAACGAATAAATATTTTTCAATGGGGTTTTTTCCATCGTGTAGAGCATAAAAATATCTATCATT
>CALYDD020000100.1:31404-61404 GCA_944472135.2 Trichobilharzia regenti | reverse complement strand
CGAGAAGAGATGGTGCTCTTCGGGGCCTCCTGTAGACCTTTTCCATCGAGTGTCGCATATAGTTGACGACGCCATCTGATAGAGTTCTCTTCGATCGAGTTGGTAGATTCATGATGTATTGGGATAGGAAGGTTGGCAATACGAAGGAAGGGGGCGAAGTGAGGAGAAGTTGCCGCCCAACGGATGCATGGATTCGAGGAGGAAAGGAGTTTCTCAGAACGTTTCCTTCGATGCAGAGGAATCATTGACGACAAATGGGGGATACCAAGGCCCCCATCACGAATTGGAGTGTAGAAATAGGCTACCGGAGTGTCTTTCGGAAGACGTAGCCACGAGCGGATAGACAACCGGATGTGCCGGTCTAAGGCAAGTAATGTCTTCTTATGGACCACCCCCAAGGTTAAGATGTGTTGAAGACGAGGGACGACAGTTTGACGAATGATGTGCACCCTTTGATGCGGTTTCAGTGGCGCAGCGGTTACGTTGTCAGTGTATCCCCGAAGGATGGATAAGTAATCACAAGATATGCGACCTTTATAGTTAAACGGGATGCCGAGATAGTTGAAATTGTCAGTAACTGAGAGGGCAGGAATAGGGATTGAATTGATTGAGAAAACAGTTGGGCTAAGGCAGCAATTTTGGATTTACCGCTAGAAACAATATCGATGGTCATGCTTTTGGCAGGGTTGGTTTGCAAACCAGCAAGTGATAGATGGTATGCGAGAATGTCTAATTTACGTTGGAGAGAATTCGCATCCGGAGCAAAAAGTAATAAATCGTCCGCATATGCAATATAATGGATGGGGTGACCTCCTACAAATAAGGGTGACTCTTGGTCAATTGCCGAAAGGGCTTCGTCCAACACCATGATAAAAAGGAGAGGAGATAGAGGATCTCCTTGTTTAACTCCACGGGCTGGAGCACAGGACGTTGCATTGAGAAGGGATGTGGATTGACCATAGAAAGCAGCTAGGTATTTACACAAAATTTGTGGACCACCAAACCTTTCAGCGGCACGAAGAATGGTGTCGTGTGACACACTGTCAAACGCTTTAGATACGTCAAGTATAGCAATCGAGCATGGGGTATATTTGGTATGCGATTCTCTGAGAATTGAATGGAGTAGATTCGTGGCTTCAAAACAACCATCTTTCTGTAAGAATGCGAATTGATTCTTGTCATGGGGAAAAAGGGTCATCCATCGCTTTGCCAACACTTTATGGAAGCATCTAGTGATAGCCGGCGTGATAGATATAGGTCGAAAGTCAGCTGGGAGAAAGGAGGATTCACATTTCGGTATAAAAGTGACCCTCGCAGTAGCCAGATTTTTGGGGACGTAGTTCGCGAGTAGAAGGAGATTGAGATAACCAGCAACGACATTTGGATTACATTTCAATAGATCGTTGGCAAAAATGCGATCAACCCCACATGCAGAGTGGCGCATATCTTTAAGGGCCCAAGTAATATCATTAGCAATAAGCGGGGCAATGAGAGAGTCATTGGTCGGAATGACAGGAATGATAGGTCGTTCATCAATCACGGATGATGCACAAAATATCTGAAGCCAGAATTCATTGAAATCAGGAATCGACTGTGGGTCAGTGACGAAAGGGTTGCGCCATCTGCCGTCGATTACAGTAGCAGCGGCATCTTTGGGGGATTTGGCGAAAAGGGCTTGGATGTGGGCATACAAAAATCGGCGTTTAAGTCTTGAACACAAGTTGTGAAAATTATCCGGAGGGCATCGCATTTTAGATGGGCGCCATTTAATGGGGAAAACCTTCTCCGCGTGCTCCTCAATAAACGACGACAACGCTTCTCTGGAAATGTCACCAAAGGCAAAGGATTTAATACAATCGAGCAAGAGAGACGGCTGAAGCAGGCGAGAATCATTATTAAGTTGACTGAAAACGGCATTCAGAATAAGGGTCTGGTGAACATCAAAGACTGGAGCATCAATGTTAGAACAGGAAGAAGCCACCACAGGAAGAGAGGGGAGAGGAGCAGCAACTCGAACGACAGAAACAGACAAAGACGAAGAAGAAGAATGTAGAGAGACAGAACTGCGATGACCACGACATTCAAAAGAAAGAGCTGGAGGAGAAACACTACTGGCAAGAGGGGGAAACAAACCAGAGAGGGGAGGGTGAAGAGGAGGAACCAGAGTGACTGACGCCGTAAGAAGTTCAGTAGGAGGGAGAAGGGAGGTACAATCAATAGGAATAGAAAGGCTTGAGACTCGGGAATCAAAAGTTGGGCAAAAGAGTCAAAGGAATCATTGTCAGAAGGGGAATGCATCAAGGAAAAGTCAGAATGATCGAGAGAGTCAACGGAGGACTGAGATGAGCAAAGTACAAAGGAATCAACCGGAGAAGGTACGGGAACGGAAAATATACAAGACACATTAGGGACAGCAAAGTGGAGGGAAGGGTCTGAAACAATACGGCAGTTGGCGAACATATAGGTGGGAGGAGGAAGAAATGAGGTCGACTCTGGGACGAGAAAAATACGAGAAGATCTAGCGTGATGAAGGAGTTCCCAAGAGTCAAAGGAAGAGACGCTGTCGTCACCAAAGGGGGAATCATACGCCGGTAAGTTATCGATGAGATCGTCGTCGGGAAGATCAGAGTCACTGGGCAGATGAGGAGGGGTGGTTGACGTTGGGCGGGCGTTATGAGAGTCAATGATAACCGGAGTCGAAGTAGAATCGACGGAAGACTGCAACGATGAAATGGGTTGGTTAGCGGAGAGAGAATTAAGTAGCACAACAGGAGAAGCGGGAGCGAATGAGCGACTCCAACCAAGGGTAACCAGCCTTCGGTGGATGCCATCGGGGGTACGATCTGTGAATAAGGCGGTAAGGATACTATATAGTTGGACGTTGAGCACTGCGTTGAAATTCGACATTGGCGGGTAAACGGCGGGACTAAATCTAACAAACATAGGGGCAAAGGAGCATTATTTTCAACGCGGTCTGTTCTATTCCATCGATCACATTGACGTCTTCCATCGACAACGGAAACCTCTATGGCAACCACTCATTCTTCCGTGTAAATTTTGACTGCGTTGAAATTCGACATTGGCGGGTAAACGGCGGACTAAATCTAACAAACATAGGGGCAAAGGAGCATTATTTTCAACGCGGTCTGTTCTATTCCATCGATCACATTGACGTCTTCCATCGACAACGGAAACCTCTATGGCAACCACTCATTCTTCCGTGTAAATTTTGACTGCGTTGAAATTCGGACATTGGCGGGTAAACGGCGGGACTAAATCTAACAAACATAGGGGCAAAGGAGCATTATTTTCAACGCGGTCTGTTCTATTCCATCGATCACATTGACGTCTTCCATCGACAACGGAAACCTCTATGGCAACCACTCATTCTTCCGTGTAAATTTTGACTGCGTTGAAATTCGACATTGGCGGGTAAACGGCGGGACTAAATCTAACAAACATAGGGGCAAAGGAGCATTATTTTCAACGCGGTCTGTTCTATTCCATCGATCACATTGACGTCTTCCATCGACAACGGAAACCTCTATGGCAACCACTCATTCTTCCGTGTAAATTTTGACTGCGTTGAAATTCGGACATTGGCGGGTAAACGGCGGGACTAAATCTAACAAACATAGGGGCAAAGGAGCATTATTTTCAACGCGGTCTGTTCTATTCCATCGATCACATTGACGTCTTCCATCGACAACGGAAACCTCTATGGCAACCACTCATTCTTCCGTGTAAATTTTGACTGCGTTGAAATTCGGACATTGGCGGGTAAACGGCGGGACTAAATCTAACAAACATAGGGGCAAAGGAGCATTATTTTCAACGCGGTCTGTTCTATTCCATCGATCACATTGACGTCTTCCATCGACAACGGAAACCTCTATGGCAACCACTCATTCTTCCGTGTAAATTTTGACTGCGTTGAAATTCGGACATTGGCGGGTAAACGGCGGGACTAAATCTAACAAACATAGGGGCAAAGGAGCATTATTTTCAACGCGGTCTGTTCTATTCCATCGATCACATTGACGTCTTCCATCGACAACGGAAACCTCTATGGCAACCACTCATTCTTCCGTGTAAATTTTGACTGCGTTGAAATTCGGACATTGGCGGGTAAACGGCGGGACTAAATCTAACAAACATAGGGGCAAAGGAGCATTATTTTCAACGCGGTCTGTTCTATTCCATCGATCACATTGACGTCTTCCATCGACAACGGAAACCTCTATGGCAACCACTCATTCTTCCGTGTAAATTTTGACTGCGTTGAAATTCGGACATTGGCGGGTAAACGGCGGGACTAAATCTAACAAACATAGGGGCAAAGGAGCATTATTTTCAACGCGGTCTGTTCTATTCCATCGATCACATTGACGTCTTCCATCGACAACGGAAACCTCTATGGCAACCACTCATTCTTCCGTGTAAATTTTGACTGCGTTGAAATTCGGACATTGGCGGGTAAACGGCGGGACTAAATCTAACAAACATAGGGGCAAAGGAGCATTATTTTCAACGCGGTCTGTTCTATTCCATCGATCACATTGACGTCTTCCATCGACAACGGAAACCTCTATGGCAACCACTCATTCTTCCGTGTAAATTTTGACTGCGTTGAAATTCGGACATTGGCGGGTAAACGGCGGGACTAAATCTAACAAACATAGGGGCAAAGGAGCATTATTTTCAACGCGGTCTGTTCTATTCCATCGATCACATTGACGTCTTCCATCGACAACGGAAACCTCTATGGCAACCACTCATTCTTCCGTGTAAATTTTGACTGCGTTGAAATTCGGACATTGGCGGGTAAACGGCGGGACTAAATCTAACAAACATAGGGGCAAAGGAGCATTATTTTCAACGCGGTCTGTTCTATTCCATCGATCACATTGACGTCTTCCATCGACAACGGAAACCTCTATGGCAACCACTCATTCTTCCGTGTAAATTTTGACTGCGTTGAAATTCGGACATTGGCGGGTAAACGGCGGGACTAAATCTAACAAACATAGGGGCAAAGGAGCATTATTTTCAACGCGGTCTGTTCTATTCCATCGATCACATTGACGTCTTCCATCGACAACGGAAACCTCTATGGCAACCACTCATTCTTCCGTGTAAATTTTGACTGCGTTGAAATTCGGACATTGGCGGGTAAACGGCGGGACTAAATCTAACAAACATAGGGGCAAAGGAGCATTATTTTCAACGCGGTCTGTTCTATTCCATCGATCACATTGACGTCTTCCATCGACAACGGAAACCTCTATGGCAACCACTCATTCTTCCGTGTAAATTTTGACTGCGTTGAAATTCGGACATTGGCGGGTAAACGGCGGGACTAAATCTAACAAACATAGGGGCAAAGGAGCATTATTTTCAACGCGGTCTGTTCTATTCCATCGATCACATTGACGTCTTCCATCGACAACGGAAACCTCTATGGCAACCACTCATTCTTCCGTGTAAATTTTGACTGCGTTGAAATTCGGACATTGGCGGGTAAACGGCGGGACTAAATCTAACAAACATAGGGGCAAAGGAGCATTATTTTCAACGCGGTCTGTTCTATTCCATCGATCACATTGACGTCTTCCATCGACAACGGAAACCTCTATGGCAACCACTCATTCTTCCGTGTAAATTTTGACTGCGTTGAAATTCGGACATTGGCGGGTAAACGGCGGGACTAAATCTAACAAACATAGGGGCAAAGGAGCATTATTTTCAACGCGGTCTGTTCTATTCCATCGATCACATTGACGTCTTCCATCGACAACGGAAACCTCTATGGCAACCACTCATTCTTCCGTGTAAATTTTGACTGCGTTGAAATTCGGACATTGGCGGGTAAACGGCGGGACTAAATCTAACAAACATAGGGGCAAAGGAGCATTATTTTCAACGCGGTCTGTTCTATTCCATCGATCACATTGACGTCTTCCATCGACAACGGAAACCTCTATGGCAACCACTCATTCTTCCGTGTAAATTTTGACTGCGTTGAAATTCGGACATTGGCGGGTAAACGGCGGGACTAAATCTAACAAACATAGGGGCAAAGGAGCATTATTTTCAACGCGGTCTGTTCTATTCCATCGATCACATTGACGTCTTCCATCGACAACGGAAACCTCTATGGCAACCACTCATTCTTCCGTGTAAATTTTGACTGCGTTGAAATTCGGACATTGGCGGGTAAACGGCGGGACTAAATCTAACAAACATAGGGGCAAAGGAGCATTATTTTCAACGCGGTCTGTTCTATTCCATCGATCACATTGACGTCTTCCATCGACAACGGAAACCTCTATGGCAACCACTCATTCTTCCGTGTAAATTTTGACTGCGTTGAAATTCGGACATTGGCGGGTAAACGGCGGGACTAAATCTAACAAACATAGGGGCAAAGGAGCATTATTTTCAACGCGGTCTGTTCTATTCCATCGATCACATTGACGTCTTCCATCGACAACGGAAACCTCTATGGCAACCACTCATTCTTCCGTGTAAATTTTGACTGCGTTGAAATTCGGACATTGGCGGGTAAACGGCGGGACTAAATCTAACAAACATAGGGGCAAAGGAGCATTATTTTCAACGCGGTCTGTTCTATTCCATCGATCACATTGACGTCTTCCATCGACAACGGAAACCTCTATGGCAACCACTCATTCTTCCGTGTAAATTTTGACTGCGTTGAAATTCGGACATTGGCGGGTAAACGGCGGGACTAAATCTAACAAACATAGGGGCAAAGGAGCATTATTTTCAACGCGGTCTGTTCTATTCCATCGATCACATTGACGTCTTCCATCGACAACGGAAACCTCTATGGCAACCACTCATTCTTCCGTGTAAATTTTGACTGCGTTGAAATTCGGACATTGGCGGGTAAACGGCGGGACTAAATCTAACAAACATAGGGGCAAAGGAGCATTATTTTCAACGCGGTCTGTTCTATTCCATCGATCACATTGACGTCTTCCATCGACAACGGAAACCTCTATGGCAACCACTCATTCTTCCGTGTAAATTTTGACTGCGTTGAAATTCGGACATTGGCGGGTAAACGGCGGGACTAAATCTAACAAACATAGGGGCAAAGGAGCATTATTTTCAACGCGGTCTGTTCTATTCCATCGATCACATTGACGTCTTCCATCGACAACGGAAACCTCTATGGCAACCACTCATTCTTCCGTGTAAATTTTGACTGCGTTGAAATTCGGACATTGGCGGGTAAACGGCGGGACTAAATCTAACAAACATAGGGGCAAAGGAGCATTATTTTCAACGCGGTCTGTTCTATTCCATCGATCACATTGACGTCTTCCATCGACAACGGAAACCTCTATGGCAACCACTCATTCTTCCGTGTAAATTTTGACTGCGTTGAAATTCGGACATTGGCGGGTAAACGGCGGGACTAAATCTAACAAACATAGGGGCAAAGGAGCATTATTTTCAACGCGGTCTGTTCTATTCCATCGATCACATTGACGTCTTCCATCGACAACGGAAACCTCTATGGCAACCACTCATTCTTCCGTGTAAATTTTGACTGCGTTGAAATTCGGACATTGGCGGGTAAACGGCGGGACTAAATCTAACAAACATAGGGGCAAAGGAGCATTATTTTCAACGCGGTCTGTTCTATTCCATCGATCACATTGACGTCTTCCATCGACAACGGAAACCTCTATGGCAACCACTCATTCTTCCGTGTAAATTTTGACTGCGTTGAAATTCGGACATTGGCGGGTAAACGGCGGGACTAAATCTAACAAACATAGGGGCAAAGGAGCATTATTTTCAACGCGGTCTGTTCTATTCCATCGATCACATTGACGTCTTCCATCGACAACGGAAACCTCTATGGCAACCACTCATTCTTCCGTGTAAATTTTGACTGCGTTGAAATTCGGACATTGGCGGGTAAACGGCGGGACTAAATCTAACAAACATAGGGGCAAAGGAGCATTATTTATTTATTTAAGCGCCTGATTTTAGTTCCATCATCCGTGAAGTTTGAGTTGGTAATGCGGGACTTGCCCTGTTTTCCTAATATTGTTCTCCTTAGGCAGAATGGCTTGTCAGTATTTATTTTTAATCCGCATTTTCCCAAATTTTTAGATGTGTTCAACTTGTGTTGTAGCCTAATATTTGATGATGCAAGGATTATTAAGTCATCTTCATAGGCTATGGAGCTAATGCTACCATTACCTATCATCAATTTAACATTCGGGGCCGATAGGCTGATTACCTCATCCATACACATTATGAACATTAGTGGAGAGAGTGGATCGCCTTGTCTTACACCTTTATTAACCGAATAAATTTTGTTATCTATGTTGACTTTTGCCTATTTGTAGGCATACTCGATGTAGTTCACCAGTGGATCTGGTGCACCATACATGCATGCTACTCTTTTTATAGTGTCGTGGGATATTGAGTCGAAAGCCTTTGCTATGTCCACCGAGCAAATTGCCATGTTTTGGCAATCTCTCTGTGCTTGTTTAAGTGTTGTGTCCAGTATGACATTGGCATCGAAACAGCCATCTCTTTTTAGGAATGCCATCTGTCAATGGAGTTGAAGATTGAACGATCAATTCTTGGTTGTTTGCTCAAAATCAACTTCCTCGATTTTCGCGGAGGCATCAATACGACAGTCATCGTCTCATCGGTCGCTGTTCAGAAAGAAGAGTGAAACATCGTCAGAAGTAACATAACGATTTATTATTGTAATATTTGTTTACAGACCTTAGTTGCTTAGTTCGCTTATTCCTTTTATATGTTGGTGTAACAATAAAAAAATATCAAGCGGCAGATCGGTGTTTTGGTTTTTGCGTCCGTTATAACTAAGCGTTTCTGAGAAATCTTCTAAGAACAGCGTGGGCCCGAGCGTAGCGAGAGCTGGGCATTAACGGTTTATGAGACGTGATTGACAGTTTCTGACGATAGAAACAGATCTGGCGGATTCAAACAGTTGGTGAAAGTTTGGATAGTCGCCGTTCATTTTCCTGGTGCCGGTCAAGTCCTCTTTGAACAAGCAATATCTGGAACTCTTTTGGAATTGGGTCAAGTTCAACAATGCCTGGGTCAAAGAAGGGACAGAGTGTCTTGGATGCAAACAGGAAAGTAAGTCATGGTGACTTGTCTGTTAATTGTAACGATGTGTCTGATGTTAAGCATGACATGGTTGATGTTACTGTTTCGCCGTTCAGGGATAATAGGAACATCAAACTCCCTAAATTTGAACCACGGTGTTTTGATGGAAACCCGGCTGATTATTTACAATTTGTAAAGGAGTTTGAGATCATGTTGAGTGGTTTTCTATTAAATGATGAATTGAAGTTAATGTATTTGATGAGATATTGCACTGGAGATGCTGCAAGAGCTATACAGTGCTGTAAGTTTATGAAGCCAAAGGAGGGCTACGATGAGGCTATGAGCATATTACGTCAAAGGTTTGGAAGACCTTCGATGATTGCAGGGAAATTATTCGAGGCTGTTGAGGGTAATGGTGGTCAATTACAGGATGACTCCCAGGCACTCACTGAGTTTTTAGATAATTTGCTAATTTACAAGAATGGAATGATTTCGATGAATCGAATGAGTGACCTCAACTCGAGTTTTATACTAGAAGTAATAGCAAGACGTCTACCTACTCGACTGCAAAGGAAGTGGGTGAAGATAAGCTCCCGTATGGAGGATGAGGGTATCGAGCCAAAGTTTGATGATATCCTGAAACTGGTAAATACTAGTGTCAATCAATCTATGAGCAAGTTTTCCAGTCTGTTAGATCTCACCCCTAGAATAGAGCAGTCTGAGGGTAAAACGCACTCATTGATGACGAATAAGCCTCAGAGAGGTGGATATCGAGAAGGCTCCATGATGTCTAGTAATGCATATAGACCTAGTGAGTGTAACAGGTTTCGTAGTACATCCTCAACAGATAAGTTACAAGATGCAAGACAAACACGGCTTTGTTTTGCACGTGTGCAAGAGGTGCATACAGAAGTGAACTGTGAACCAGTGAGCAAGTTCAGTGATAAGCTAAATGTAAACTCCAGGTCTGACTCCGAATTGTGTGACGATAACGGTGCGGTGAAGAAGTCTGTAGTTGCAACTGGTAAGCCGTTGTTGAATAGAGTGTCACAGAATAGAGTTACTGCTTCAGAGTGGAGTTCTGACTCCAAAAGTTTACAAGGTATTACTAGTCAGAGTGAAGTTATAAAACCTTTAATGATTTGCGAGGAGGAACCAAAATTGTCTACTTCTGTTATTAAAGAGTTTGAAAATGATGAAGTTGACGGTAAAGTGAATATTCGTGATAATGATCATGATACTTCACAGTTGTCTTTGGTTGATCATTATGAGATGAGGGATATGCCTACTACTGCTAAGTTAAATAAAGGTTCTGTACAACTACAACGTGAAGTAGAATTGAACGCAGATGCAGTTCCAAAAGGTGTGCATACTTGTGAGACAGTCAGTGTAATTGATCAGCGTGTAGCCCACCTATCATCAGATGATAGTGCTAAACCCGAACTAGTAGTGAAAGACAGCAGTGGTGGTAATCTTGCAGTTGGACAACTATCTGAGAGCCGAACAAGAACAGCTTCTGATCCACCACTAAGTTCATCACCTTGTGTCACTCAGTCATCGTTGGTGCTCTCATCCACAATGAAACAGACGCCCATCAACTCAAGTATCTTGTGCAATGACTATGGTAGTATCAGTTCGTTTGAAAGGACGAATATCAATGGTCAGTTTAGTGTGGATAAGCCAAGTGTAAAGGAGAGAGTTATTGTTAAATTGACTTGCACGAATAAAGGCATTTCTAGTTTCAAGTTACTATTTGAATGTTATTATCTTTGGTGTAAATTACTCTGTTTCTATACTTGGTTGATGAGATATGTCGTGTGTTTGTTGGTCATCTATATTCTACGATACAATGACATGGGCGTGTTGCCGTTCAGATTTGAGGATATAGCTGATAGAAGGAAGTTAGCAAATGAACTCTGCGACGATTTTCCAACCTAGGGCGTCAACCTGAGAAGGGTTGTAGGCGTACTGCTGTAAGTCCTACAGTTCTTCAAAGGGTAGCGCATCAATGAGCAGTCCAATGTGCTTGGTGTATGATTTTGTACATATGTTCATATTGTATATACTGAATTGATATCATCTGTCATCTAGCTGTTGGTAATTCTGTTTGTGTCCGGACGACTTCCACTTGGATCATCAACCTGAGAAGGAATGTAGGCGTACTGCTGTAAGTCCTACAGTTCTTCAAGGGTAGTTTGTCGTGTCAGAATCCACAACATTTGATGTGTTGATTGTACATATGTTTGTGTTAAATAGTTGTGTGAGTTCCAATTGATGTAATTGTTGGTTAATCTTGTTTGTGTCCGGACATTCCACAACTTACAATCGTCAACCTGTGAAGGGTTGTAGGCGTACTGGTGTAAGTCCTGCAATTCTTCAAAGGAATTCCACCAAGACATGATCGGCGAGGTTGTTTGTACTATTTGTATATACGTGTGGTGTGTCATATCAATTGGTGTATTTTGGATTCATTGTGTTTACTTGTTGTTTTCGTATCTTGTTGTTATTGCGTAATTTTGTTAAAATTTTCGTCGTGATTACTTCTGAAGTTGTTTCGAGTCTTCTACATCCGTGAATGAATTGATTGATGTTAAGGACAGCAGATGGGTCGTATACGCCGGGGAGGCTAGGCTATTGCTGAGAATGAAATGCACACGGAGATAATTGTTAGCTGCGGTCCGACACGCCGGGGAGAAAGAGTGTAAACGACTGAGGCTCGCATGCGTCACCGCTACTAGAACTGAGGCAGAATGAGTGACAAGCGATTTCAGTGGTAATTGGTAGTGAGTAGATAAGAGGATGTGCGTAGAGTATCATGAGGTGCTGCTATGGTCACGTTGCATTCTGCAAGAGTCATTCTAGCAAGTGGCGATTGTGTTGCAAGATGTCAAGAGGAGGTCTCTGTCTGGAGGCGCAGGTCGTCATTGATGTGTGAGATTGTGCTGTGGGTATGCTTGTGGTGTGTTGGCTTTTCTGTTTGTTTTCCATTTCAGCTCTGTCCGTGTGACCCAGGTTCTCGCAATGGCATCCAAGTCAACGTGCATTGGTCGTGAAGGAAAAAAGGGTTGGATCCCTTTTTTGCCGGGGAGTGTCAATGGAGTTGAAGATTGAACGATCAATTCTTGGTTGTTTGCTCAAAATCAACTTCCTCGATTTTCGCGGAGGCATCAATACGACAGTCATCGTCTCATCGGTCGCTGTTCAGAAAGAAGAGTGAAACATCGTCAGAAGTAACATAACGATTTATTATTGTAATATTTGTTTACAGACCTTAGTTGCTTAGTTCGCTTATTCCTTTTATATGTTGGTGTAACAATAAAAAAATCTCAAGCGGCAGATCGGTGTTTTGGTTTTTGCGTCCGTTATAACTAAGCGTTTCTGAGAAATCTTCTAAGAACAGCGTGGGCCCGAGCGTAGCGAGAGCTGGGCATTAACGGTTTATGAGACGTGATTGACACCATCTGCGAGTTTAGTCCAAGTAGGCTATTGCTCCATCGCTCAGCCAATTTACCATTAAGGCATCTCACAATCACTGGTGAAATTGAAATTGGCCGGTACTCTGATGGTAGCATAGGGTTGTCACACTTTGGTATCAATACTACCCTAGCCATTGCCAGGTGATCAGGAGTGGCTTCTAAGACCAGCATCATGTTCAGTAGAGCTCTAAGTGACTGAGCATTTCTACGGCCAAGAGCTTTCGGTGTAACACCGTCAGGTCCAGGTGCTGAATTGCCCATCTTTCGGAGGGCCTTTTTGATTTCAGGTTATTCAATTGGTTTAAGGAAGTCCCAATTTGTTTCTAGGGCGTTGATTATTGGTCTGTTGTCTTTAACACTAGCCTGTTTAAATAAATTACCCCAGTGGTCAGTGCAGTCTTTAGGCATCGGGGGCTTTGGTTTGTAGGCATTACGCCATCGTCCAGTTAGTATTTCCTCTGCCCCCATTTTACGGTTATTCTTTAGCCTTTTTTGTATGTGTCTTTTAGTTAGTTTCCTGATGGCCGCTTCGCTGTAGTGTTTGTTTGCCATGGTGGCATTCTTGCGTATTCTAATACCTTTCGTTTTCATGGTATGAGGAAATGATTTTTCCACATATGTGTTAAGCCTTGCTAGGCCTGCTTCCCATGAGAGTGGCCCGATTAGGAGTTTTTTTGCCAATTTGTATATTGCGTGGTGTTTGGGACAGGTGCCAACAATATCCGTTAATATGTTGTTTTTCCAAGAGTCCGTATATTCGATGTTTTCAGCAGGGCCCTCTTCCACAGCTTGTTCTGTGGTCACTGGGTTGTCTGCCTCAGTGACTTGAGGTCTCTCCTGTGCCGTTTCCGTTTGGCTTCTAGTGTTTATCATAAGATTAGACCGTTTAAGTTGGTGGCAAATTGCTATTCTAGTTCTATTAGGGAATTTTTCATGGACTTTATTTATAAAATCCTTCTTTTTAAGTTGACCAGGTAGCTCTTTGAGCTCCTTTACCGTTTTCTGCAGGAGTTGTTTCTCCTCCCATGTCCAGTATTTAGGGTTCATTTGGTGTCGTTGATCTGAAGGGTTTTGGTTTGCTAGTTCATCGTCACTGTTGCCTAGTTCTATTCCGGGTTCCAGACCTTGTTGGGTAAGGTGGTCATGACGGAGTATTCTCCGTTTCACCGATTCACGGGTTCTGTCATTTAATCGCCCATGTACCCTGTTGTAAAATTCCGCCCTAGCCATGTTCGGGTGTTTAGCCTTGATCCTTTTCGCTACCCGCCTTAGGATGTCGTCTTCCTCATCTACCCAAGGCCTCTTCCTGAGGTTGCATGCCTTTTTTATAAGTTCTTCGTTATATTCTGCGGGGTGACCACGTCTTTTGTGTTGCCCCAGACCTCTTTCGGTCTCGTAGTACATCGGACACCATGGACAACGGTAATACGTGTCAGGATTTCCTACCCTATCACAGGCATTCGTCGGCCCAGGATTATTTGGCATCTCCAGACAATCTCCAGACGCTCCCGAAACTGACACCAGTCCGGGCACAGACAGACTTATATTACTACAATCGTTCCCATACATCTCAGACAAGTTCGCTTGAGCGCTTGAACACAATATCGATTTACCTGTAATTGTCATAGTCCATATAAGTGAAAGGGGTTGCAGCCATTTGTATACACCTTATGCCAGGCTGGTTGCGTACCTGGTAAAAGGCGTTCTTCCGTCAAATCCGGTTCGACATACATAGTATTAAACTACGTACGTCTTAAAGGTATCCCTCAGACATTCCTACCAAAGTTGGTATTGATGACCAACCACCTTAGACATTGGATTGTTCGATCCCTATAATGCCGCCTTACAATGTCGGGCTGATTCGGCAGGTGACTATTTCATTAACGGTTAAGTCCGACCTGCTGTCTTTACCAACCGGCATATTCGGCATTAGATGAGTCGGGGGAAACGTGAGCTGGCGGACCGTGACACCATATTTACCCTCTCTCTTTCACCCAGTTTTCACATTGTTGGACCTGGGTAGTTTGTTATTTGCTACGAAGACCCACTTCTCACAGAGGTTGGACGTGGGTTGTATAGATAGCCCAGTTTTCACAGTGTTGGACCTGGGCAGTTTGTTATTTGCTACGAAGACCCACTTCTCACGGAGGTTGGACGTGGGTTGTATAGATAACCCAGTTTTCACATTATTGGACCTGGGCAGTTTGTTATTTGCTACGGAGACCCACTTCGCACAAAGGCTGGATGTGGGTTGTATAGATAACCCCAAAAAGACCACTGGGATTATTAAATCACTTGCCCAATCACCCTTTATTTAATATTATTAGAGTAGGGTGTATTTGTATCTCATTCGTTTTTGGTATATATAGTCCCCACAGCATTAGTTCCTTGGGGATGTTTAAAAAAGAGATTCGCCCCCCCATTATGCTATATAGCTGGGGATAGGGATCATTTATGTAATTCACAAAGTAAGCACTTTACGGCAATCAATTAAGCACTGCACAAGACATGTCAAACGTATTATTATATGCAAAAGTAGCACGCATAGCGACGCTATAGTGACAATAGGCCCCTATAAACGAAGCCAGCAGCCACCAAATTCAATGAAATCGTTATCCCTGCCAACCAATTTAGCATGCAAATAGCTTCCATACGTCTACCAAGACTATAGAAAACCATAACACAGTCAATAAGCGAGCCATGAGATCAATTTAACCCACGCTCATATCGTCTATATAGCTTATGCTGTGTTTACTATAGGATTTTTAGGGTTATAAGCTAGTGGCCTTGCATCGAGCTTTTGAGGCCTTAGACAAGCTCTAAACCCCTTGATGACAGATACCGAAACTCGTTTCACGACTTCCTCTATCGTTTGGAAGCGTTTTCTAAATTTTCAATTTTTTGAGCTTTGGGACCTGAGTTAGGGGTAGTATCCCTATAAATAGAGATTAACACTACACAGTCCAAAAAATTTTTTATAATTTAGACCAGTGTTATACATCATTCGATAGCTCTTGATAAATGTAGTCACCTCAGAAAATTTCAGGGAAATCGGTTCGGCCATTTTAAAATTATTTAAATTTTTTTAGTATTTCTCCTATACTTTCTATAGTAAAAAGCGGCAGTGTGAGGGCAAGCTGACTTGGTCCAGGCACGGAGTGGCGGCGACGAGTAGGAGGGTCGCTGTGGCTAGCGGGAAGCCTCAGGCGTAAGCCTAGGTGAAGCAACCACAGGCGCAGATCTTGGCGGTAGTAGCAAATATTCAAGTGAGAACCTTGAAGGCCGAAGTGGAGAAGGGTTCCATGGGAACAGCAGTTGGCCATGGGTCAGGCGGTCCTAAGTGATCCGGTAAATCGGAACAGAGACGGGGTGCCTGACATTGTCCGCTTGCGGGCTTTGTTAGTATTGCTGCTAAATTGTACTGTTGCAACGCAGCCCCCTGTAGCGAAAGGGAATCGGGTTAATATTCCCGACCCTGTCCACGGAGATTGGTGCATGTTGGATCTTTGATTCAGTGTGTGCCCAGCGCGGTAACGCAACCGAACTCGGAGACGTCGGCGGGAGTTCTGGGAAGAGTTCTCTTTTCTTTGTTAGGAGTGCACCCACCCCCTGGAATCGGCTTGTCCGGAGATAGGGGGCTAGCCTCCGTAAAGCACCACCCTTCTTGTGGTGTCCGGAACGCTCCTGTCGGCCCTTGAAAATCCGAGCCAGGCAGTATAATTTTCGTGGCAGGCCGTACCCATATCCGCAGCAGGTCTCCAAGGTGAACAGCCTCTGGCAATTGAACAATGTAGGTAAGGGAAGTCGGCAAATTGGATCCGTAACTTCGGGAGAAGGATTGGCTCTGGGGGCCGAGTCAGACAGGCCGAGATCAGATACGTGTCGGTCCAGTTGGAGGCTGGTTTCTTTGCTGCTTTGTGTGCTTCGGTACTCATTGTTGTGGAGTTACTGGACTCTGACCGCGATCGATCGTGGGCGGTTTCAGCTGTTAGTGTTGTATGGCTAGCAACGCGCGTGGACTTGCTCTGCGTTGCGTCAAGCGGCTGTGCTTCCATTGTTCGGCGCGCGGCGGCTAACTCAGAACTGGCACGGACCAGGGGAATCCGACTGTCTAATTAAAACAAAGCATTGCGATGTCCGCTGACCGGTTATGACGCAATGTGATTTCTGCCCAGTGCTCTGAATGTCAAAGTGAAGAAATTCAACCAAGCGCGGGTAAACGGCGGGAGCGCTACTTTCTGCTCTGAAATTGCGACCTCTGGTTTTGTGGATATATATACACGAAAACTGCTAAAAACTGTTTCATTTTCACACGCTACACATATGAAAACCCTATAGACACTTTACACTATCGAAATAACTGTATTTATACACGTGTCCAAAACTCTGCTTTATGCAGCTTGTGGATTTATAGTTCCCTGCTGGTACAAGGCTCAATTCGGTGAGTCTCTGCACTTTTTTGACCTTTTCTGGTATATCTCGTGTTATTTTCTTTAAATCGCCGTGTTTTCACCCCTTTTGTTGCTGGTTTACATAAGTTCTTGATTCCCCCCAAATTAGTACTTTCCGGCAGGGCTATTACCCCTAATAAGCCTGGTTTTATTGGTTATATTTTACTCGTTTCCTTTAATAAAAGTCATTTTCGCGGTTTTTATCTTGTTTGCGTAAATGGCGTGCTTTTACTAACCCCAGTATATGGTCCTGTATACTTGATCCCCATCCCGCCTATATCCCCGTCAAAGCCTTGTACATTTTCCCTAGTTTCTTAGAAACGACTGATACGTCCACCCGGTTTTCTATACACGTTGTTTCTACTTCTTGAATTTGTCCATTTGAGACACTTTTCGCTGGGTAATTCATTGTTTTTCACGATTTTCACCCTAAAATTCTTAGGAGCTAGCGTATATCCTACTAGTTTTGTGAATTTACTTATCTACCCCTTTTCACTCTCGTTTTCACTACTTTAAATTGTCATAATCAGTTTCAGCTCGCGGAGCTGAATCTTTTGATACCTATTTTACGTGTATTTCTTGTGTATTTCTTAAATTCACCGTTTTCTTTTCTGATATCGGCGTTTATCCCCGTCATTGCCTTGTACATTTTCACTAGTTTCTTATAAAAGACTGATTCTTTCACCCGGTTTTCTATACACGTTGTTTCTACTTCTTGAATTTGTCCATTTGAGACACTTTCCGCTGGGTAATTCATTGTTTATCACGATTTTCACCCTAAAATTCTTAGGAGCTAGCGTATATCCTACTAGTTTTGTGAATTTACTTATCTACCCCTTTTCAGTCTCGTTTTCACTACTTTAAATTGTCATAATCAGTTTCAGCTCGCGGAGCTGAATCTTTTGATACCTATTTTACGTGTATTTCTTAAATTCACCGTTTTCTTTTCTGATATTGGCGTTTATCCCCTCTCATAGCGTTGTACATATTCACTAGTTTCTTAGAAACGACTGATACGTCCACCCGGTTTTCTATACACGTTGTTTCTACTTCTTGAATTTGTCCATTTGAGACACTTTCCGCTGGGTAATTCATTGTTTTTCACGATTTTCACCCTAAAATTCTTAGGAGCTAGCGTATATCCTACTAGTTTTGTGAATTTACTTATCTACCCCTTTTCAGTCTCGTTTTCACTACTTTAAATTGTCATAATCAGTTTCAGCTCGCGGAGCTGAATCTTTTGATACCTATTTTACGTGTATTTCTTGTGTATTTCTTAAATTCACCGTTTTCTTTTCTGATATTGGCGTTTATCCCCTCTCATAGCGTTGTACATATTCACTAGTTTCTTAGAAACGACTGATACGTCCACCCGGTTTTCTATACACGTTGTTTCTACTTCTTGAATTTGTCCATTTGAGACACTTTCCGCTGGGTAATTCATTGTTTTTCACGATTTTCACCCTAAAATTCTTAGGAGCTAGCGTATATCCTACTAGTTTTGTGAATTTACTTATCTACCCCTTTTCAGTCTCGTTTTCACTACTTTAAATTGTCATAATCAGTTTCAGCTCGCGGAGCTGAATCTTTTGATACCTATTTTACGTGTATTTCTTGTGTATTTCTTAAATTCACCGTTTTCTTTTCTGATATTGGCGTTTATCCCCTCTCATAGCGTTGTACATATTCACTAGTTTCTTAGAAACGACTGATACGTCCACCCGGTTTTCTATACACGTTGTTTCTACTTCTTGAATTTGTCCATTTGAGACACTTTTCGCTGGGTAATTCATTGTTTTTCACGATTTTCACCCTAAAATTCTTAGGAGCTAGCGTATATCCTACTAGTTTTGTGAATTTACTTATCTACCCCTTTTCACTCTCGTTTTCACTACTTTAAATTGTCATAATCAGTTTCAGCTCGCGGAGCTGAATCTTTTGATACCTATTTTACGTGTATTTCTTGTGTATTTCTTAAATTCACCGTTTTCTTTTCTGATATCGGCGTTTATCCCCGCTCATTGCCTTGTACATTTTCACTAGTTTCTTTTAAAAGACTGGTTCTTTCACCCGGTTTTCTATACACGTTGTTTCTACTTCTTGAATTTGTCCATTTGAGACACTTTTCGCTGGGTAATTCATTGTTTATCACGATTTTCACCCTAAAATTCTTAGGAGCTAGCGTATATCCTACTAGTTTTGTGAATTTACTTATCTACCCCTTTTCAGTCTCGTTTTCACTACTTTAAATTGTCATAATCAGTTTCAGCTCGCGGAGCTGAATCTTTTGATACCTATTTTACGTGTATTTCTTAAATTCACCGTTTTCTTTTCTGATATTGGCGTTTATCCCCTCTCATAGCGTTGTACATATTCACTAGTTTCTTAGAAACGACTGATACGTCCACCCGGTTTTCTATACACGTTGTTTCTACTTCTTGAATTTGTCCATTTGAGACACTTTCCGCTGGGTAATTCATTGTTTTTCACGATTTTCACCCTAAAATTCTTAGGAGCTAGCGTATATCCTACTAGTTTTGTGAATTTACTTATCTACCCCTTTTCAGTCTCGTTTTCACTACTTTAAATTGTCATAATCAGTTTCAGCTCGCGGAGCTGAATCTTTTGATACCTATTTTACGTGTATTTCTTGTGTATTTCTAAATTCACCGTTTTCTTTTCTGATATTGGCGTTTATCCCCTCTCATAGCGTTGTACATATTCACTAGTTTCTTAGAAACGACTGATACGTCCACCCGGTTTTCTATACACGTTGTTTCTACTTCTTGAATTTGTCCATTTGAGACACTTTCCGCTGGGTAATTCATTGTTTTTCACGATTTTCACCCTAAAATTCTTAGGAGCTAGCGTATATCCTACTAGTTTTGTGAATTTACTTATCTACCCCTTTTCAGTCTCGTTTTCACTACTTTAAATTGTCATAATCAGTTTCAGCTCGCGGAGCTGAATCTTTTGATACCTATTTTACGTGTATTTCTTAAATTCACCGTTTTCTTTTCTGATATTGGCGTTTATCCCCTCTCATAGCGTTGTACATATTCACTAGTTTCTTAGAAACGACTGATACGTCCACCCGGTTTTCTATACACGTTGTTTCTACTTCTTGAATTTGTCCATTTGAGACACTTTCCGCTGGGTAATTCATTGTTTTTCACGATTTTCACCCTAAAATTCTTAGGAGCTAGCGTATATCCTACTAGTTTTGTGAATTTACTTATCTACCCCTTTTCAGTCTCGTTTTCACTACTTTAAATTGTCATAATCAGTTTCAGCTCGCGGAGCTGAATCTTTTGATACCTATTTTACGTGTATTTCTTAAATTCACCGTTTTCTTTTCTGATATTGGCGTTTATCCCCTCTCATAGCGTTGTACATATTCACTAGTTTCTTAGAAACGACTGATACGTCCACCCGGTTTTCTATACACGTTGTTTCTACTTCTTGAATTTGTCCATTTGAGACACTTTCCGCTGGGTAATTCATTGTTTTTCACGATTTTCACCCTAAAATTCTTAGGAGCTAGCGTATATCCTACTAGTTTTGTGAATTTACTTATCTACCCCTTTTCAGTCTCGTTTTCACTACTTTAAATTGTCATAATCAGTTTCAGCTCGCGGAGCTGAATCTTTTGATACCTATTTTACGTGTATTTCTTAAATTCACCGTTTTCTTTTCTGATATTGGCGTTTATCCCCTCTCATAGCGTTGTACATATTCACTAGTTTCTTAGAAACGACTGATACGTCCACCCGGTTTTCTATACACGTTGTTTCTACTTCTTGAATTTGTCCATTTGAGACACTTTCCGCTGGGTAATTCATTGTTTTTCACGATTTTCACCCTAAAATTCTTAGGAGCTAGCGTATATCCTACTAGTTTTGTGAATTTACTTATCTACCCCTTTTCAGTCTCGTTTTCACTACTTTAAATTGTCATAATCAGTTTCAGCTCGCGGAGCTGAATCTTTTGATACCTATTTTACGTGTATTTCTTGTGTATTTCTTAAATTCACCGTTTTCTTTTCTGATATTGGCGTTTATCCCCTCTCATTGCGTTGTACATATTCACTAGTTTCTTAGAAACGACTGATACGTCCACCCGGTTTTCTATACACGTTGTTTCTACTTCTTGAATTTGTCCATTTGAGACACTTTCCGCTGGGTAATTCATTGTTTTTCACGATTTTCACCCTAAAATTCTTAGGAGCTAGCGTATATCCTACTAGTTTTGTGAATTTACTTATCTACCCCTTTTCAGTCTCGTTTTCACTACTTTAAATTGTCATAATCAGTTTCAGCTCGCGGAGCTGAATCTTTTGATACCTATTTTACGTGTATTTCTTAAATTGACCGTTTTCTTTTCTGATATTGGCGTTTATCCCCTCTCATAGCGTTGTACATATTCACTAGTTTCTTAGAAACGACTGATACGTCCACCCGGTTTTCTATACACGTTGTTTCTACTTCTTGAATTTGTCCATTTGAGACACTTTCCGCTGGGTAATTCATTGTTTCTCACGATTTTCACCCTAAAATTCTTAGGAGCTAGCGTATATCCTACTAGTTTTGTGAATTTACTTATCTACCCCTTTTCAGTCTCGTTTTCACTACTTTAAATTGTCATAATCAGTTTCAGCTCGCGGAGCTGAATCTTTTGATACCTATTTTACGTGTATTTCTTAAATTCACCGTTTTCTTTTCTGATATTGGCGTTTATCCCCTCTCATAGCGTTGTACATATTCACTAGTTTCTTAGAAACGACTGATACGTCCACCCGGTTTTCTATACACGTTGTTTCTACTTCTTGAATTTGTCCATTTGAGACACTTTCCGCTGGGTAATTCATTGTTTTTCACGATTTTCACCCTAAAATTCTTAGGAGCTAGCGTATATCCTACTAGTTTTGTGAATTTACTTATCTACCCCTTTTCAGTCTCGTTTTCACTACTTTAAATTGTCATAATCAGTTTCAGCTCGCGGAGCTGAATCTTTTGATACCTATTTTACGTGTATTTCTTGTGTATTTCTTAAATTCACCGTTTTCTTTTCTGATATCGGCGTTTATCCCCGCTCATTGCCTTGTACATATTCACTAGTTTCTTAGAAACGACTGATACGTCCACCCGGTTTTCTATACACGTTGTTTCTACTTCTTGAATTTGTCCATTTGAGACACTTTCCGCTGGGTAATTCATTGTTTTTCACGATTTTCACCCTAAAATTCTTAGGAGCTAGCGTATATCCTACTAGTTTTGTGAATTTACTTATCTACCCCTTTTCAGTCTCGTTTTCACTACTTTAAATTGTCATAATCAGTTTCAGCTCGCGGAGCTGAATCTTTTGATACCTATTTTACGTGTATTTCTTAAATTGACCGTTTTCTTTTCTGATATTGGCGTTTATCCCCTCTCATAGCGTTGTACATATTCACTAGTTTCTTAGAAACGACTGATACGTCCACCCGGTTTTCTATACACGTTGTTTCTACTTCTTGAATTTGTCCATTTGAGACACTTTCCGCTGGGTAATTCATTGTTTCTCACGATTTTCACCCTAAAATTCTTAGGAGCTAGCGTATATCCTACTAGTTTTGTGAATTTACTTATCTACCCCTTTTCAGTCTCGTTTTCACTACTTTAAATTGTCATAATCAGTTTCAGCTCGCGGAGCTGAATCTTTTGATACCTATTTTACGTGTATTTCTTAAATTGACCGTTTTCTTTTCTGATATTGGCGTTTATCCCCTCTCATAGCGTTGTACATATTCACTAGTTTCTTAGAAACGACTGATACGTCCACCCGGTTTTCTATACACGTTGTTTCTACTTCTTGAATTTGTCCATTTGAGACACTTTCCGCTGGGTAATTCATTGTTTTTCACGATTTTCACCCTAAAATTCTTAGGAGCTAGCGTATATCCTACTAGTTTTGTGAATTTACTTATCTACCCCTTTTCAGTCTCGTTTTCACTACTTTAAATTGTCATAATCAGTTTCAGCTCGCGGAGCTGAATCTTTTGATACCTATTTTACGTGTATTTCTTAAATTCACCGTTTTCTTTTCTGATATTGGCGTTTATCCCCTCTCATAGCGTTGTACATATTCACTAGTTTCTTAGAAACGACTGATACGTCCACCCGGTTTTCTATACACGTTGTTTCTACTTCTTGAATTTGTCCATTTGAGACACTTTCCGCTGGGTAATTCATTGTTTTTCACGATTTTCACCCTAAAATTCTTAGGAGCTAGCGTATATCCTACTAGTTTTGTGAATTTACTTATCTACCCTTTTCAGTCTCGTTTTCACTACTTTAAATTGTCATAATCAGTTTCAGCTCGCGGAGCTGAATCTTTTGATACCTATTTTACGTGTATTTCTTAAATTCACCGTTTTCTTTTCTGATATTGGCGTTTATCCCCTCTCATAGCGTTGTACATATTCGCTAGTTTCTTAGAAACGACTGATACGTCCACCCGGTTTTCTATACACGTTGTTTCTACTTCTTGAATTTGTCCATTTGAGACACTTTCCGCTGGGTAATTCATTGTTTTTCACGATTTTCACCCTAAAATTCTTAGGAGCTAGCGTATATCCTACTAGTTTTGTGAATTTACTTATCTACCCCTTTTCACTCTCGTTTTCACTACTTTAAATTGTCATAATCAGTTTCAGCTCGCGGAGCTGAATCTTTTGATACCTATTTTACGTGTATTTCTTGTGTATTTCTTAAATTCACCGTTTTCTTTTCTGATATCGGCGTTTATCCCCGTCATTGCCTTGTACATATTCACTAGTTTCTTAGAAACGACTGATACGTCCACCCGGTTTTCTATACACGTTGTTTCTACTTCTTGAATTTGTCCATTTGAGACACTTTCCGCTGGGTAATTCATTGTTTTTCACGATTTTCACCCTAAAATTCTTAGGAGCTAGCGTATATCCTACTAGTTTTGTGAATTTACTTATCTACCCCTTTTCAGTCTCGTTTTCACTACTTTAAATTGTCATAATCAGTTTCAGCTCGCGGAGCTGAATCTTTTGATACCTATTTTACGTGTATTTCTTGTGTATTTCTTAAATTCACCGTTTTCTTTTCTGATATTGGCGTTTATCCCCTCTCATAGCGTTGTACATATTCACTAGTTTCTTAGAAACGACTGATACGTCCACCCGGTTTTCTATACACGTTGTTTCTACTTCTTGAATTTGTCCATTTGAGACACTTTCCGCTGGGTAATTCATTGTTTTTCACGATTTTCACCCTAAAATTCTTAGGAGCTAGCGTATATCCTACTAGTTTTGTGAATTTACTTATCTACCCCTTTTCAGTCTCGTTTTCACTACTTTAAATTGTCATAATCAGTTTCAGCTCGCGGAGCTGAATCTTTTGATACCTATTTTACGTGTATTTCTTAAATTCACCGTTTTCTTTTCTGATATTGGCGTTTATCCCCTCTCATAGCGTTGTACATATTCGCTAGTTTCTTAGAAACGACTGATACGTCCACCCGGTTTTCTATACACGTTGTTTCTACTTCTTGAATTTGTCCATTTGAGACACTTTCCGCTGGGTAATTCATTGTTTTTCACGATTTTCACCCTAAAATTCTTAGGAGCTAGCGTATATCCTACTAGTTTTGTGAATTTACTTATCTACCCCTTTTCACTCTCGTTTTCACTACTTTAAATTGTCATAATCAGTTTCAGCTCGCGGAGCTGAATCTTTTGATACCTATTTTACGTGTATTTCTTGTGTATTTCTTAAATTCACCGTTTTCTTTTCTGATATCGGCGTTTATCCCCGTCATTGCCTTGTACATTTTCACTAGTTGCTTTTAAAAGACTGCTTCTTCAACCCCGTATTCTATACACCTTAGAGAAAACTGTGTGCAAGAAGCAGGCTTTTTAAAGAAACTAGTGAAAATGTACAAGGCTATGACGGCGATAAAGGCCCATATCAGAAAAGAAAACGGTGAATTTAAGAAATACACAAGAAATACACGTAAAATAGGTATCAAAAGATTCAGCTCCGCGAGCTGAAACTGATTATGACAATTTAAAGTAGTGAAAACGAGAGTGAAAAGGGGTAGATAAGTAAATTCACAAAACTAGTAGGATATACGCTATCTCCTAAGAATTTTAGGGTGAAAATCGTGAAAAACAATGAATTACCCAGCGGAAAGTGTCTCAAATGGACAAATTCAAGAAGTAGAAACAACGTGTATAGAAAACCGGGTGGACGTATCAGTCGTTTCTAAGAAACTAGTGAATATGTACAACGCTATGAGAGGGGATAAACGCCAATATCAGAAAAGAAAACGGTGAATTTAAGAAATACACGTAAAATAGGTATCAAAAGATTCAGCTCCGCGAGCTGAAACTGATTATGACAATTTAAAGTAGTGAAAACGAGACTGAAAAGGGGTAGATAAGTAAATTCACAAAACTAGTAGGATATACGCTAGCTCCTAAGAATTTTAGGGTGAAAATCGTGATAAACAATGAATTACCCAGCGAAAAGTGTCTCAAATGGACAAATTCAAGAAGTAGAAACAACGTGTATAGAAAACCGGGTGGACGTATCAGTCGTTTCTAAGAAACTAGTGAATATGTACAACGCTATGAGAGGGGATAAACGCCAATATCAGAAAAGAAAACGGTGAATTTAAGAAATACACGTAAAATAGGTATCAAAAGATTCAGCTCCGCGAGCTGAAACTGATTATGACAATTTAAAGTAGTGAAAACGAGACTGAAAAGGGGTAGATAAGTAAATTCACAAAACTCGTAGGATATACGCTAGCTCCTAAGAATTTTAGGGTGAAAATCGTGATAAACAATGAATTACCCAGCGAAAAGTGTCTCAAATGGACAAATTCAAGAAGTAGAAACAACGTGTGTAGAAAACCCGTTGGAAGTATCAGTCGTTTCTAAGAAGCTAGGGAAAATGTACAAGGCTATGTCGGGGATATAGGCGGGATGGGGATCAAGTATACAGGACCAAATACTGGGGTTAGTAAAAGCACGCCATTTACGCAAACAAGATAAAAACCGCGAAAATGACTTGTATTAAAGGAAACGAGTAAAATATAACCAATAAAACCAGGCTTATTAGGGGTAATAGCCCTGCCGGAAAGTACTAATTTGGGGGGGAATCAAGAACTTATGTAAACCAGCAACAAAAGGGGTGAAAACACGGCGATTTAAAGAAAATAACACGAGATATACCAGAAAAGGTCAAAAAAGTGCAGAGACTCACCGAATTGAGCCTTGTACCAGCAGGGAACTATAAATCCACAAGCTGCATAAAGCAGAGTTTTGGACACGTGTATAAATACAGTTATTTCGATAGTGTAAAGTGTCTATAGGGTTTTCATATGTGTAGCGTGTGAAAATGAAACAGTTTTTAGCAGTTTTCGTGTATATATATCCACAAAACCAGAGGTCGCAATTTCAGAGCAGAAAGTAGCGCTCCCGCCGTTTACCCGCGCTTGGTTGAATTTCTTCACTTTGACATTCAGAGCACTGGGCAGAAATCACATTGCGTCATAACCGGTCAGCGGACATCGCAATGCTTTGTTTTAATTAGACAGTCGGATTCCCCTGGTCCGTGCCAGTTCTGAGTTAGCCGTCGCGCGCCGAACAATGGAAGCACAGCCGCTTGACGCAACGCAGAGCAAGTCCACGCGCGTTGCTAGCCATACAACACTAACAGCTGAAACCGCCCACGATCGATCGCGGTCAGAGTCCAGTAACTCCACAACAATGAGTACCGAAGCACACAAAGCAGCAAAGAAACCAGCCTCCAACTGGACCGACACGTATCTGATCTCGGCCTGTCTGACTCGGCCCCCAGAGCCAATCCTTCTCCCGAAGTTACGGATCCAATTTGCCGACTTCCCTTACCTACATTGTTCAATTGCCAGAGGCTGTTCACCTTGGAGACCTGCTGCGGATATGGGTACGGCCTGCCACGAAAATTATACTGCCTGGCTCGGATTTTCAAGGGCCGACAGGAGCGTTCCGGACACCACAAGAAGGGTGGTGCTTTACGGAGGCTAGCCCCCTATCTCCGGACAAGCCGATTCCAGGGGGTGGATGCACTCCTAACAAAGAAAAGAGAACTCTTCCCAGAACTCCCGCCGACGTCTCCGAGTTCGGTTGCGTTACCGCGCTGGGCACACACTGAATCAAAGATCCAACATGCACCAATCTCCGTGGACAGGGTCGGGAATATTAACCCGATTCCCTTTCGCTACAGGGGGCTGCGTTGCAACAGTACAATTTAGCAGCAATACTAACAAAGCCCGCAAGCGGACAATGTCAGGCACCCCGTCTCTGTTCCGATTTACCGGATCACTTAGGACCGCCTGACCCATGGCCAACTGCTGTTCCCATGGAACCCTTCTCCACTTCGGCCTTCAAGGTTCTCACTTGAATATTTGCTACTACCACCAAGATCTGCGCCTGTGGTTGCTTCACCTAGGCTTACGCCTGAGGCTTCCCGCTAGCCACAGCGACCCTCCTACTCGTCGCCGCCACTCCGTGCCTGGACCAAGTCAGCTTGCCCTCACAATGCTTAGGCCCAGCTTGCAGCAACGGTACGGTATAGGTCCAACGCTCGAGCGCCATCCATTTTCAGGGCTGGTTGATTCGGCAGGTGAGTTGTTACACACTCCTTAGCGGTTTCCGACTTCCATGGCCACCGTCCTGCTGTCTGGACCAACCAACACCTTTTGTGGTGTCTCATGAGCGTCGCGTTAGGCACCTTAACCGCACGTTTGGTTCATCCCACAGCGCCAGTTCCGCTTACCAAAAATGGCCCACTTGGCACTCACATTCAATGCAAAACTCCATTTAAAGTTTGAGAATAGGTTTAGGATGTTTTCTCCACAATGCCTCTAATCATTCGCTTTACCGGATAAAACTGTTTATATCTCAGAATGCCAGCTGTCAGTCACGTCTCATAAACCGTCAATGCCCAGCTCTTGCTACGCT
This sequence comes from Trichobilharzia regenti, assembly GCA_944472135.2. Lineage (NCBI taxonomy): Eukaryota > Metazoa > Platyhelminthes > Trematoda > Strigeidida > Schistosomatidae > Trichobilharzia > Trichobilharzia regenti. Next base: position 33,328 of record CALYDD020000100.1, on the reverse strand, counting down.
CGGGCCCACGCTGTTCCTTGCAGTTTTTCAAAAACGCCTAATAGTAACGGACGCGAAAACCAAAACACCGATCGGCCGCTTGGGAATTCTTTATTGTAACTCCAACATATAAAAAATATTTCTATTAACGTCTGTGAACAAATATTACAATAATAAATCACGAGATTACTTCTGATGGTTTGCTACTGACTTCTTTCTGAACAGCGACCGATGAGACGATGACTGTCGTATTGATGCCTCCGCGAAAATTGGGGAAGTTGATTTTGAGCAAACAACCAAGAATTGATCGTTCAATCTTCAACTCCATTGACACTCCTCGGCAAAGAGGGGATCCAACCTTTTTTTCCTTCACGACCAATGCACGTTGACTTAGATGCCATTGCGAGAACCTGGGTCACAGGGACAGAGCTGAAATGGAAAAGAAACAGAAAAGTCAACACACCACAAGCATACTCACAGCAATCTCACACATCGCTGACGACCTGCGCCTCCAGACAGAGACCTCCTCTTGACATCTTGCAACACAATCGCCACTTGCTAGAATGACTCTTGCAGAATGCAACGTGACCATAGCACCAACTCATGATGCTCTACGCACATCCTCTTATCTACTCACTACCAATTACCACTGCAATCGCTTGTCACTCATTCTGCCTCAGTTCTAGTAACGGTGACGCATGCAAGCCTCAGTCGTTTACACTCTTTCTCCCGGCGTGTCGAACCGCAGCTAACAATTATCTCCGTGTGCATTTCATTCTCAGCAATAGCCTAGCCTCCCCGGCGCATACGACCCATCTGCTGTCCTCAACATCAATCAATTCATTCATGGATGTAGAAGAGTGGACACAACTTCAGAAGTAATCACGACGAAAATTTTAACAAATTTACGCAATAACAACAAGATACGAAAACAACAAGTAAACACAATGAATCCAAAAAACACCAATTGATAGGACACACTACACATATATACAAACAGTACAAACAAACTGGCAGATCGTCTCTCGATGAAATTCCTTTGAAGAATCGCAGGACTTACACCAGTACGCCTACAACCCTTCAAAGGTTGACGATTGTAATAGTATCTGGTCAACCAAGCGTAGGCACAGAGTAATTTACACCAAAGATAATAGCATTCAAATAGTAACTTGAAACTAGAAATGCCTTTATTCGTGCAAGTCAATTTAACAATTACTCTCTCGTTTACACTTGCCTTATCCACACTAAACTGACCATTGATATTCGTCCTTTCAAACGAACTGATACTATCATAGTCATTGCACAAGATACTTGAGTTGATGGGTGTCTGTTTCATTGTGGATGACAGCACCAACGACGGCTGATTGATATCAGTTGATGAAGTTAGCGGTGGGTCAAGAGCTGCTGTTGCTCGACTTTCAGAAAGTTGTCTACCTGCAAGACCATCACCACTGCTGTCTTTTACTATCAGCTCAGGGTTAGCACTAGCATCTGATGATAGGTGGGCTACATGCTGATCAATCAAACTGACGGTCTCACAAGTACGCATGCCTTCTGCAACTGCTTCTGCATTTATTTCTACTTCACGTTCAAGTTCTACAGAACCTTTATTTAACTTAGCGGTAGTAGGCATTCCTTCCATTTCATCATGATCAACCAAAGACAACTGTGAAGTGTCATGATCATTATCACGAATATTCACTTTACTGTCAACTTTATCATTTTCAAACTCTTTAATAACAGAAGTAGACAATTTGGGTTCCTCCTCGCAAATCATTAAAGGTTTTATAACTTCACTCTGACTAGTAATACCTTGTAAACTTATGCAATCAGAACTGCACTCTGAAGTAGCAACTCCATTCTGTGACACTCTATTCAACAATGGCTTACCAGTTGCAACTACAGACTTCTTGACCGCACCGTTATCGTCACACAATTCGGAGTC
>CALYDD020000100.1:0-30904 GCA_944472135.2 Trichobilharzia regenti | reverse complement strand
CAAGATGGCCGCGATAGGACGGTGCGTTTGAAAAATGCAACTCAAGAAGTCGAACGGGATAAGAAGCGTATGTCTGTTGGAAGAAACAGACAATTTGAAGGTTCCAGATACGACAAGTCAATGTGGTGATCGTTCGCGGGGAGTGTTATTCGCGACAGATAGATAGACAGATTGACGGACAGCTAATCGATATATGTGACCCTTTGTCGCGATTATTGACTAATTTAATGTAACTCTCACCACGTGATGTGACCTTAAATGTTGTTTATTTCCGTCAGTCTATGGTGTGCATATGTAACTAATTAACTGTTCATTTTGTCTGTTCCTTCAATACTGTTCAGTATGTTTTTGTCTTTTCTTGAGTTACGATGGATTTGTGCCTTTCTTGGTGTAATTGTACGCTTTATTTTATGTTTTAGAAACAGATAAAGTTTGAGTCAAGTTACTCTGTTTTTAACTATAGTTAAGCTAAGACTCTGTGTCGTCAGTACTGAGGACGGACTAAATCTGTAGGCAAAACTAATCCTAAAATCAGGCCATCTCTTCTGAAACAGCTCTCTGTAGGCCCTCGTGCGACTTGTTCCAACACTCCACAGACTCGGGAAAACTGCCAAGGGAGTAGAAAATGGCCATTTCTTCTCCGATATTCAAGGGAAAGATAGGCTTAGTTAACTGATTAACAAACCGATCAGTAGCACTAAGTAACATACTGCTCGCGGTACGTTGAACGTTTGCGCTACATTTTGCTTGATTCGTTACATAAAATTTATCTTGTTGTAATATTTGCACAAGTACTATACTACTTCCACATTTTTAACCATTAATTCCCATTTCTAATAGTTATGGTTAATCAAAGTAAAAAAACGAACCCAATCTCCTATAAAGCTGGTGACTAATTAAACGTCCCGAATGCTACATCAAGCAACATACCTCCTACAAACGGTTATAGGGAGTCACATAACTCACTTGTATGCCGCAAGCATCGAGCTGGAACTGAGGATAAAATTGTACTGACAGCTAATACTAGCACTACTCCTAAAAATTCAGTACCCTCTGCCCATACAGAACCCCTCTCTACACCTTATGTGCTTATGGAGAAACTCCAGCCATCAAGCTCTTTTTCAGTACTATCTTCAGAAATAGAACTTCCAAAGTTGTCTATAGGAGAACTTAAGGCTGAGTTAAGGGAAATAAAAAACAATAAGTCAGTGAATGCTGGAAATATGAAAGCGATACTGAGTTATCCAATTTATCCTATCAGATCAGCGATATCAATTCGCAGTTCTGTGAACTAACACCTCTAACTATCCTCACGAAAATGGTTGTCAGCTACCGTCTCATAAACCGTTAATGCCCAGCTCTCGCTACGCTCGGGCCCACGCTGTTAGAAGATTTCTCAGAAACGCTTAGTAACAACGGACGAAAGAAGCAGAACACCAGTTGTTGACTTGAGTATTATGTATTGTTACACCAGCATATAAATCAAGTATCACTAAGCAGACTAAGAAAACTAAGGTCTGTAAACAAATATTACAATAATAAATCGTTATGTTACTTCTGACGATGTTTCAATCTTCTTTCTGAACAGCGACCGATGAGACGATGACTGTCGTATTGATGCCCCCGCGAAAATCGAGGAAGTTGATTTTGAGCAAACAACCAAGAATTGATCGTTCAATCTTCAACTCCATTGACACTCCCCGGCAAAAAAGGGATCCATCCCTTTTTTCCTTCACGACCAATGCACGTTGACTTGGATGCCATTGCGAGAACCTGGGTCACACGGACAGAGCTGAAATGGAAAACAAACAGAAAAGCCAACACACCACAAGCAAACCCACAGCACAATCTCACACATCAATGACGACCTGCGCCTCCAGACATCTTGCAACACAATCGCCACTTGCTAGAATGACTCTTGCAGAATGCAACGTGACCATAGCAGCACCTCATGATACTCTTCAAGCATTCTCTTTTCTATTCACTACCAATTACCACTGAAATCGCTTGTCACTCATTCTGCCTCAGTTCTAGTAGCGGTGACGCATGCGAGCCTCAGTCGTTTACACTCTTTCTCCCCGGCGTGTCGGACCGCAGCTAACAATTGTCTCCGTGTGCATTTCATTCTCAGCAATAGCCTAGCCTCCCCGGCGTATACGACCCATCTGCTGTCCTTAACATCAATCAATTCATTCATGGATGTAGAAGACTCGAAACAACTTCGGAAGTAATCACGACGAAAATTTTAACAAAATTACGCAATAACAACAAGACACGAAAACAACAAGTAAACACAATGAATCCAAAATCACAAATTGATATGACACACCACACGTACATACAAACAGTACAAACAACTTCACCGATCATGTCTCGATGTAATTCCTTTGAAGAATTGCAGGACTTACACCAGTACGCCTACAACCCTTCACAGGTTGACGATTGTAAGTTGTGGAATGTCCAGACACAAACAAGATTAACCAACAATTACATCAATTGGAACTCACACAACTATTTAACACAAACATATGTACAATCAACACATCAAATGTTGTGGATTCTGGTACAACAAACTACCCTTGAAGAACTGTAGGACTTACAGCAGTACGCCTACATTCCTTCTCAGGTTGATGATCCAAGTGGAAGTCGTCCGGACACAAACAGAATTACCAACAGCTAGATCACAGATGATATCAATTCAGTATATACAATATGAACATATGTACAAGATCATACACCAAGCACATTGGACCGCTCATTGATGCGCTACCCTTTGAAGAACTGTAGGACTTACAGCAGTACGCCTACAACCCTTCTCAGGTTGACGCTCTAGGTTGGAAAATCGTCGCAGAGTTCATTTGCTAACTTCCTTCTATCAGCTATATCCTCAAATCTGAACGGCAACACGCCCATGTCATTGTATCGTAGAATATAGATGACCAACAAACACACGACATATCTCATCAACCAAGTATAGAAACAGAGTAATTTACACCAAAGATAATAACATTCAAATAGTAACTTGAAACTAGAAATGCCTTTATTCGTGCAAGTCAATTTAACAATTACTCTCTCCTTTACACTTGGCTTATCCACACTAAACTGACCATTGATATACGTCCTTTCAAACGAACTGATACTACCATAGTCATTGCAGAAGATACTTGAGTTGATGGGCATCTGTTTCATTGTGGATGAAAACACCAACGATGACTGAGTGACACAAGGTGATGAACTTAGTGGTGGATCAGAAGCTGTTCTTGTTCGGCTCTCAGATAGTTGTCCAACTGCAAGATTACCACCACTGCTGTCTTTCACTACTAGTTCGGGTTTAGCACTATCATCTGATGATAGGTGGGCTACACGCTGATCAATTACACTGACGGTCTCACAAGTATGCATGCCTTCTGCAACTGAATCTGCATTTATTTCTACTTCACGTTCAAGTTGTACAGAACCTTTATTTAACTTAGCAGTAGTAGGCATTCCCTCCATTTCATCATGATCAACCAAAGACAAATCTGCACTATCATGATCATTATCACATATATACAATTTACCGTCAAGTTCATCATTTTCAAACTCTTTAATAACAGAAGTAGACAATTTTGGTTCCTCCTCACAAATCATTAAAGGTTTTATATCTTCACTCTGACTAGTTATACTTTGTAAACTTTTGGAGTCAGAACTGCACTCTGAAGCAGTAACTCTATTCTGTGACACTCTATTCAACAACGGCTTACCAGTTGCAACTACAGACTTCTTCACAACAACGTTATCGTCACACAATTCGGAGTAAGGCCTGGAGTTTACATTTAGCTTATCACTGAACTTGCTCACCGGTTCACAGCTCACCTTTGTATGCACCTCTTGCAAACGAGTACAACACAACCGTGTTTGTCTTGCATCTTGCAACTTATCTGTTGAGGATGTACTACGAAAATTGTTACACTCACTAGATCTATATGCATTACTAGACATCATGGAGCCTTCTCGATATCCACCTCTCTGAGGCTTATTCGTCATCAATGAGTACGTTTTCCCCTCAGACTGCTCTATTCTAGGGGTGAGATCTAACAGACTGGCGAACTTGCTCATAGATTGATTGACACTAGTATTTACCAGTTTCAGGATATCATCAAACTTTGGCTCGATACCCTCATCCTCCATACGGGAGCTTATCTTCACCCACTTCCTTTGCAGTCGGGTAGGTAGACGTCTTGCTATTACTTCTAGTATAAAACTCGAGTTGAGGTCACTCATTCGATTCATCGAAATCATTCCATTCTTGTAAATTAGCAAATTATCTAAAAACTCAGTGAGTGCCTGGGAGTCATCCTGTAACTGACCACCATTACCCTCAACAGCCTCGAATAATTTCCCTGCAATCATCGAGGGTCTTCCAAACCTTTGGCGTAATATGCTCATAGCCTCATCGTAGCCCTCCTTTGGCTTCATAAACTTACAACACTGTATAGCTCTTGCAGCATCTCCAGTGCAATATCTCATCAAATACATCAATTTCAATTCATCATTTAATAGAAAACTATTCAGCATGATCTCAAACTCCTTTACAAATTGTAAATAATCAGCCGGGTTTCCATCAAAACACCGTGGTTCTAATTTAGGGAGTTTGATGTTCCTATTATCCCTGAACGGCGAAACAGTAACATCAACCATATCATGTTTAACATCAGACACATCGTTACAATTAACAGACAAGTCACCATGACTTACTTTCCTGTTTGCATCCAAGACACTCTGTCCCTTCTTTGACCCAGGCATTGTTGAACTTGACCCAATTCCAAAAAAGTTCCAGATATTGCTTGTTCAAAGAGGACTTGACCGGCACCAGGAAAAATGAACGGCGACTATCCAAACTTTCACCAACTGTTTCAATCCGCCAGATCTGTTTCCATCGTCAGAAACTGTCAGCTACCGTCTCATAAACCGTTAATGCCCAGCTCTCGCTACGCTCGGGCCCACGCTGTTCTTAGAAGATTTCTCAGAAACGCTTAGTAACAACGGACGAAAGAACCAGAACACCAATTGTTGACTTGAGTATTATGTATTGTTACACCAGCATATAAATCAAGTATCACTAAGCAAACTAAGAAAACTAAGGTCTGTAAACAAATATTACAATAATAAATCGTTATGTTACTTCTGACGATGTTTCAATCTTCTTTCTGAACAGCGACCGATGAGACGATGACTGTCGTATTGATGCCTCCGCGAAAATCGAGGAAGTTGATTTTGAGCAAACAACCAAGAATTGATCGTTCAATCTTCAACTCCATTGACAATGGTAAACCTTAAGATACTTGACAGAGAATCGGTAACTAAGGTAGACAACCTTATTAACTTTGTTACTACAGAAGTAACAAAACGACTGGACACAAAAGTCATTGCTATTGTCTACAACGTTCCGGACAATGAGGCACTAAAAAAGGTACAGCGCATCTTACTTGGTGAGGCGAAAATGCCTAACTCCAATACTGAGTGCTATAAGCTGAAGAAGAGCCAACATGAAAAGTGTTGTCCTATTCGTTTTCAGTTCGAAACACCGGCAGAGACCAGAAAGTTCATCCACTCCCAACACACCCTGTCGCAAGCCAGAATCTACAAACTTATAAAGGTTGGGGTGGACAAAACTGTCGTAGAAAGGCGCGCATACAATTATCTCGCTAAGACTAATTGTGAAATAAATAATAGAATATTGCAAAGAGCCATTATTCACAACCCTGTGAAAGATGCAGTAGACCCCACCGCATCACTCCTCTCAAAGCACACAGAATTATCCCCTCACAGTGCAGCACCAGCCGAAATGCCACTAGATTGTAATCAAATAACTAGTAAAACCACACCACCCATCACCGCAGAATCTAATATGCCACTAAATGACCCCAGTAAAAAAAGTCAAAGGCCCCCAAAATTCGACACTGTTCTCTCCTAGCTATAACTCCATTGCTAAAGACAAGGAAAATGTGCCCCTAAATCATGCCAACAAAAACGGTGGCAGCTCAAATAGGCCCACACTCCCCACAGTCAATATTATTAGCACTCACAACATGTTAAATCGCACCATGGCACACACTAATATCCAATGTCACAACAATGTCACCCTCAATAGTACAACTGGCAATAGTAAGAACTCGGCTACCAACAACTCAGGGTCTTTAGAGTATGGCACACAAACAAATTTTGACCGAATATATGGTACAAGTCTGCTGGGAACTAATCCACAATGCAGTACACACGAAACCCACACAAGAACACAACTAGAATCAAACAATAGGTGGAATAATAGGCCATGGTCATCACAAGGATCCAATCATTTTTATCCCCTGCGTCCCTGTCAGTGTTGAAAAAACAGCTGGTAGGGATGCTAACACTCCTAAACCACTAGTGCTGGCTCCCCCCTTTCATGAAAACAGGAACGGTTTAGCGCACCCGCATAGATTAAGCACTCTTGATATTTGCATTATTATAGGTCAAACAAAGAGCCATACCCACGTTTCTAGCCTAACTAAAATTCAACATGCCTCAGCCTATAGCAAATCCAGTACTACAACTCCTAATTCTTCTCCAAAAACAACACACACCAACTCGATAGACATAGGTGAGCATGATGCTGAAATTCCAGCAGAACTACTGGGTGCAGAACCACATTCAGGCCTGACTAACGAACTTAAATACTTCAAACGCTATTTCAACTCTCATCTTTACCTAATCCTAATAAATGCTAGACCTGTTCTAAATAAGTTGCCGATGCTCAGAGTACTCACAGTAATATACAAACCCCCTGTAATTGTCATCACTGAATCCTGGTGTCATTCGGACATCCTGGATGAAGAAATAACCTTAGATAACTACACACACTTTCGGTGTGACAGGGAAGGAGGTAAGGGAGGGGGTTGTTTCATGAACCTTCTGAATGCACTTGCTGTGTCACAGCTAGAAAGTAGAACACTTAACATGCCTGAGACTCTATGGGTTAATGTACACTTGAATAACGTAACAGCATTAAGTGGATGCACCTACAGAGCACCTAGTACCTTTAGTAATTACGAGACCCAACTTATTAATACTCTGGAGCAATTATCCGACTTACGATGCGATCATAAGATCCTATGTGGGGACTTTAACTTACCTGAAATCAACTGGGATATACCCACGGGGCCAACTAAATTTGATAAGTTCTTTGGCACACTGGATATACTTGGCTGGAAACAAACTGTCACCACTCCCACAAGAGGTAATAACGTACTAGACTTAATCTTCTGCCACAATATAAGTCCCATTTCAAGCCTAGTAGGTTCTGAGTTTCCAGGAAGCGACCACAAAACAGTGATATATGCACTACCACTTTCGCTGAATAGCAATGCATCTCATACCTCCACTTCACAACAAGTAAAATATAGGAAATATAGTAAGGCAAACTGGGCCTTAGTAGAATCAATGCTAAGATCCTCCGAATGGGATGAATACTTCACTATTGATGACCTATCGAGAGCTCTAATCACCTTCTACCATAACTCAAACACATACTTAGGTACTGTCATTCCACTCCAAACACCAAAGGTTTCCTCACACAGAAAGTCATTCATAAAACCAAAGGATCGTACGAAACTGAAGAGACTCTCAACAATTTACTTCAAACACCACGATTTTGAAACTCTAGGTTTATTACTTAACACCCTTAGCTCTATCTCACAAGCTCAAGATTTCCGTATGAGAAGCGAAGAACGCATCGCAGTAGCCAGTCCTGCTAGAGTGTATGCACTCACAGAAATCTTAAGGAAGCGAATGAACCGCAAAAATCACGGCATTTCTCTCCTCATAGACAAAGGTAGGCTATGCACTAACTCTGCAAACATATGCGAACTATTCAACAAAACTTTTGCAGGTAACTACCTTAAGCCCTCAGTCCAGTTACTCGATAGACACCCTGTTACTAATACCCGACCGAAAGCTGCTACCTTGACATGGTGGTCGGGCTTGAACACCGCAATGACCTAATCAAGCTATACTGGCTGAGACTTATGTCTCTTGAGGTCCTACCATGCCAGGAAGGTTGTTTGGATAGCGGTTAAACAAAAAGCAGCTACCCAATCCAACATCATGATCAATACAAAATCACAAAATTTCATGCCGGATCGGCCGTGGCCCGGATTAACAACGACCGCGCTTCCTGCTGCCGTGTCACAGGGCAGGAGTGATAAGTATGCTACTGAGGCACACCAAACAAAAGAGAACGAGCAAAAACAGGCCGCGTGTGACCGGCCTCAAGCAGTTGTCCCTTGGGCTCTGCGGTCACGCAACCGACTTCCACGGTGTGGGCAGCCGGGAAGTAACAATCGCCCTCACAATCCGAAACGCACGCAAAACCTCTCTATTGCTCACTCATCTTTGTTTTCATCTTCATCTCTATCATCTTGCCTTCCTTCCACTGATGCAACTTCTCGGCTTGATGGCTCTCCACTTCCTCTCCACTCTGCATCCACTAAAAACGATGGAAGCCAAAAAACCACCACCGACAGCCTTTTAAAGCCGCGCCACCAATTTCATATAGGAGCTCTTAATGTTAGGACACTTTGCCAAATAGGAAAACAAGCATCACTAGCCAAGACCATGGCATCACGAGCCATTGATGTATGCTGTGTTTCAGAAACACTCATACAAGACCCAAGTGTGGTTATTCACCTAACCCCACCTGGTCAACAGGTTGAATCTGCAAAATTCACCTTGAGGGTGTCAGGAGATGCCACAGCTAGTTCACGAGGATTAGCTGGCGTAGGGATAGCTTTGAGTTCTAGGGCAGAAAAGACATTGCTTGACTGGATCCCGGTAGACAGCCGAATGTGTGCTGTCCGTCTGAAAGGGTCGGTAAAAAGGAGAAAGTACTGCACTACTCGCGGATGCCTTTTCGTAATCTCCGCCTACGCCCCCACTGACAGCAGTTCAGATGAAACGAAGGATGAGTTCTACCAAAAGCTGTCTAGTTTGGTGAGAAAGGCTAAACGCTCAGACATAGTCGTTCTAGCTGGTGACTTTAACGCTCAAGTAGGGAAATTGTGTCAATCTGAGAAGGATGTCGGTGGCAACTATGGAGTTCCGTGCCAGCGAACCGAAAACGGTGGCTGTCAATGGAGTTGAAGATTGAACGATCAATTCTTGGTTGTTTGCTTAAAATCAACTTCCCCAATTTTCGCGGAGGCATCAATACGACAGTCATCGTCTCATCGGTCGCTGTTCAGAAAGAAGAGTGAAACATCGTCAGAAGTAATACAATGATTTATTATTGTAATATTTGTTTTCAGACCTTAGTTCGCTTATTCTTTTTATATGTTGGTGTAACAATAAAGAAATATCAAACGGCAGATCGGTGTTTTGGTTTTTTCGTCCGTTATAACTAAGCGTTTCTGAAATCTTCGAAGAACAGCGTGGGCCCGAGCGTAGCGAGAGCTGGGCATTAACGGTTTATGAGACGTGATTGACAGTTTCTGACGATGGAAACAGATCTGGCGGATTCAAACAGTTGGTGAAAGTTTGGATAGTCGCCGTTCATTTTTCCTGGTGCCGGTCAAGTCCTCTTTGAACAAGCAATATCTGGAACTTTTTGGAATTGGGTCAAGTTCAACAATGCCTGGGTCAAAGAAGGGACAGAGTGTCTTGGATGCAAACAGGAAAGTAAGTCATGGTGACTTGTCTGTTAATTGTAACGATGTGTCTGATGTTAAGCATGACATGGTTGATGTTACTGTTTCGCCGTTCAGGGATAATAGGAACATCAAACTCCCTAAATTTGAACCACGGTGTTTTGATGGAAACCCGGCTGATTATTTACAATTTGTAAAGGAGTTTGAGATCATGTTGAGTGGTTTTTTATTAAATGATGAATTGAAGTTAATGTATTTGATGAGATATTGCACTGGAGATGCTGCAAGAGCTATACAGTGCTGTAAGTTTATGAAGCCAAAAGAGGGCTACTACGAGGCTATGAGCATATTACGTCAAAGGTTTGGAAGACCTTCGATGATTGCAGGGAAATTATTCGAGGCTGTTAAGGGTAATGGTGGTCAATTACAGGATGACTCCCAGGCACTCACTGAGTTTTTAGATAATTTGCTAATTTACAAGAATGGAATGATTTCGATGAATCGCATGAGTGACCTCAACTCGAGTTTTATACTAGAAGTAATAGCAAGACGTCTACCTACTCGACTGCAAAGGAAGTGGGTGAAGATAAGCTCCCGTATGGAGGATGAGGGTATCGAGCCAAAGTTTGATGATATCCTGAAACTGGTAAATACTAGTGTCAATCAATCTATGAGCAAGTTCGCCAGTCTATTAGATCTCACCCCTAGAATAGAGCAGTCTGAGGGAAAAACGCAATCATTGATGACGAGTAGGCCTCAGAGAGGTGGATATCGAGAAGGCTCCATGATGTCTAGTAATGCATATAGACCTAGTGAGTGTAACAGGTTTCGTAGTACATCCTCAACAGATAAGTTACAAGATGCAAGACAAACACGGTTTTGTTTTACACGTGTGCAAGAGGTGCATACAGAAGTGAACTGTGAACCGGTGAGCAAGTTCAGTGATAAGCTAAATGTAAACTCCAGGCCTGACTCCGAATTGTGTGACGATAACGGTGTTGTGAAGAAGTCTGTAGTTGCAACTGGTAAGCCATTGTTGAATAGAGTGTCACAGAATAGAGTTACTGCTTCAGAGTGCAGTTCTGACTCCAAAAGTTTACAAGGTATAACTAGTCAGAGTGAAGATATAAAACCTTTAATGATTTGTGAGGAGGAACCAAAATTGTCTACTTCTGTTATTAAAGAGTTTGAAAATGATGAAGTTGACGGTAAAGTGAATATTCGTGATAATGATCATGATACTTCACAGTTGTCTTTGGTTGATCATTATGAGATGAGGGATATGCCTACTACTGCTAAGTTAAATAAAGGTTCTGTACAACTACAACGTGAAGTAGAATTGAACGCAGATGCAGTTCCAAAAGGTGTGCATACTTGTGAGACAGTCAGTGTAATTGATCAGCGTGTAGCCCACCTATCATCAGATGATAGTGCTAAACCCGAACTAGTAGTGAAAGACAGCAGTGGTGGTAATCTTGCAGTTGGACAACTATCTGAGAGCCGAACAAGAACAGCTTCTGATCCACCACTAAGTTCATCACCTTGTGTCACTCAGTCATCGTTGGTGCTGTCATCCACAATGAAACAGACACCCATCAACTCAAGTATCTTGTGCAATGACTATGGTAGTATCAGTTCGTTTGAAAGGACGAATATCAATGGTCAGTTTAGTGAGAATAAGCCAAGTGTAAACGAGAGAGTAATTGTTAAATTGACTTGCACGAATAAAGGCATTTCTAGTTTCAAGTTACTATTTGAATGTTATTATCTTTGGTGTAAATTACTCTGTTTCTACACTTGGTTGATGAGATATGTCGTGTGTTTGTTGGTCATCTATATTCTACGATACAATGACATGGGCGTGTTGCCGTTCAGATTTGAGGATATAGCTGATAGAAGGAAGTTAGCAAATGAACTCTGCGACGATTTTCCAACCTAGGGCGTCAACCTGAGAAGGGTTGTAGGCGTACTGCTGTAAGTCCTACAATTCTTCAAAGGGTAGCGCATCAATGAGCAGTCCAATGTGCTTGGTGTGTGATTTTGTACATATGTTCATATTGTATATACTGAATTGATATCATCTGTCATCTAGCTGTTGGTAATTCTGTTTGTGTCCGGACGACTTCCACTTGGATCATCAACCTGAGAAGGAATGTAGGCGTACTGCTGTAAGTCCTACAGTTCTTCAAGGGTAGTTTGTTGTGCCAGAATCCACAACATTTGATGTGTTGATTGTACATATGTTTGTGTTAAATAATTGTGTGAGTTCCAATTGATGTAATTGTTGGTTAATCTTGTTTGTGTCTGGACATTCCACAACTTACAATCGTCAACCTGAGAAGGGTTGTAGGCGTACTGGTGTAAGTCCTGCAATTCTTCAAAGGAATTCCATCAAGACATGATCCGCGAGTTTGTGTGTACTGTTTGTATATACGTGTGGTGTGTCATATCAATTGGTGTATTTTGGATTCATTGTGTTTACTCGTTGTTTTCGTATCTTGTTGTTATTGCGTAATTTTGTTAAAATTTTCGTCGTGATTACTTCTGAAGTTGTTTCGAGTCTTCTACATCCATGAATGAATTGATTGATGTTAAGGACAGCAGATGGGTCGTATACGCCGGGGAGGCTAGGCTATTGCTGAGAATGAAATGCACACGGAGATAATTGTTAGCTGCGGTCCGACACGCCGGGGAGAAAGAGTGTAAACGACTGAGGCTCGCATGCGTCACCGCTACTAGAACTGAGGCAGAATGAGTGACAAGCGATTTCAGTGGTAATTGGTAGTGAGTAGATAAGAGGATGTGCGTAGAGTATCATGAGTTGGTGCTATGGTCACGTTGCATTCTGCAAGAGTCATTCTAGCAAGTGGCGATTGTGTTGCAAGATGTCAAGAGGAGGTCTCTGTCTGGAGGCGCAGGTCGTCATTGATGTGTGAGATTGTGCTGTGGGTATGCTTGTGGTGTGTTGGCTTTTCTGTTTGTTTTCCATTTCAGCTCTGTCCGTGTGACCCAGGTTCTCGCAATGGCATCCAAGTCAACGTGCATTGGTCGTGAAGGAAAAAAGGGTTGGATCCCTTTTTTGCCGGGGAGTGTCAATGGAGTTGAAGATTGAACGATCAATTCTTGGTTGTTTGCTCAAAATCAACTTCCCCAATTTTCGCGGAGGCATCAATACGACAGTCATCGTCTCATCGGTCGCTGTTCAGAAAGAAGAGTGAAACATCGTCAGAAGTAATACAATGATTTATTATTGTAATATTTGTTTTCAGACCTTAGTTCGCTTATTCTTTTTATATGTTGGTGTAACAATAAAGAAATATCAAACGGCAGATCGGTGTTTTGGTTTTTTCGTCCGTTATAACTAAGCGTTTCTGAAATCTTCGAAGAACAGCGTGGGCCCGAGCGTAGCGAGAGCTGGGCATTAACGGTTTATGAGACGTGATTGACAGTGACCGTCTACTACATTTCTGCTCTGATAATCATTTGTTTCTTATAAGCACTAACTTCGAACACAAGGAGAGACACTGTTTGACTTGGAGACCCCCTCCATCAAGCCAACGCTGGACACAAATAGACCACATAGCAATAAGCTATCGTTGGCGTGGGTCGGTCGGAGATCGTCGCTCCTTCTGGAACACGTGTGTAGATAGTGACCACGCACTAATCCGCGCTCGGGTGTGCTTACGACTGAACGGACAGAGGAAACAGCTGGCGGTAAACCCATCACGTCTCCAGCTCGATCAGGAAACTAAATGCCTATTTGAGGAAGAACTAGCTAAACACATATCTGTGTTCCACAGGTGTGCTCACACTGAAGAAGCTTGGAAAAATATCCAGGCAGCCATAGATACAGCTGTAAAAGCTGTGAATGAGATGAATCCAAAGGTGAATAAAAACCACTGGATCTCCACCGCCTCATCCGAACTGATAGATGCTAGAAGACTTATTCCGGCGAGCTCCGAATTCAATGAGGAGCGAAAGCTGCACAAGAGGAAACTTACGAAAAGTCTCCGCAAGGACCGTGAACAGTGGTGGGTGACAAAAGCCAAAGAGATGGAGAAAGCTTCGAGGATAGGCAACACCAGGCAACTATTTAGACTCATCAGGGAAACGGGTGGGAGAAGACAAATCATCAGTGAAACAATCTCGGAAAAAAGTGGCACTATAATTAGCTCCCAGTGTAACAACAGAAGACAAGGGCTGGCAACAGATCGTTTTATTACGAAAATCAACACGTATTTATATATATTTTATATGCATTAATAAGGCTTATGCAAGCAGAAAAAGGCAGTCTTCTGATTGGTTGTTTCTCGGAAGTTAAGCAGACAAACACAGTCTTATGATTGGTTGTGTTCGATATTTCTCGGAAAGTAGAGCCATCTATCTGCGAATCATATTTGTCCACATTTAGGTTTGCTGTGATTGGTTGTTGAAACAGCCTTGTTCACGGTCAATATTAGTGACCTAGACATTAACGTAGATTAGTGCCAACCAATCGGCTAGCAGCCTGCTCTCACCACACTCGTCCCCCCGTCAAATAGCTTTGTGCGCAGACGTTCCGACCTTCTGGGTGCTACATCCTCTAGTTGAGGATTGTTACTGACCGGCTTGTCCCACTGTACCCATCTTTGTAGCTGACTGGCGTTAACTCGTTTCTGTTTATCACCTCTTCGGATGGTATATACTTGACCCCGTCTTTTTGTGATTGTGTATGGTCCTTCCCACTTTGGAAGGAGTTTCCGTGAACCTAGCCCGCCTCCAACTGTATATCTCCTGTCTCTACACTTCACTTGGTCCCCGACTGCAAAGGTAATGCACTGCGTCCTTTCTTTCATCTGAGACTTCGTGACATCACTGCGCTGCTTCCGTATTACATTCTTGACTGCCTCTTTCCTCTCTGCTTTTAATTTCGTCGTACTCCACTTTTGGTGCATGGGCCAGGTCTCATTGTGTACCGGTAATCGTGGTTTTCTACCATACATCAGTTGGAAGGGTGACTTCTTCGTTGTTTCCTGAGTGGTAGCCCGATGTGTTAGTAAAATCAGTGGAAGCTCCGTTTCCCAGTTCCCGCCCTTCGAAGCCAGCCACTCTTTCAGTGTACGGTTGTTTCTCTCCGTTAGGCCATTCGTTTGTGGATGGTATGGGGTCGTTCTGATCCTCTTGATGCCCAGCTGTTGCAAACGGGAAGTAAACTCTTCACTCTCGAAACAGGGACCTTGGTCTGTCAGTATTGTCTTCGGTACGCCGTGGTCTGCAACAATGTGTCTAACTACTGCATCTGTCACGGTTCTTGCACGTTGGTCTGGGATTGCTACGGCGTCTACCCATCGTGTCGCGTGTTCCGTCATCACCAAGAGGTACTGATTACCATTGGATGTCTGAGGAAATGGACCCATGACATCTACGGACCACAAGTCACCTATCGCGGTAACTGGAATCGACTGAAGTGGTGGTCGTATATACCGGTCACCTTTCATCAGCTGGCACCGTGGACATCCAAGTACGTATCTTGCTACGTCTTCTCTCATACCTGGCCAGTACATACTTTGTCTTAGGAGGTCGGTCGTTCTGGCCACGCCTGTATGCGCTAGCTGGTGACATTCTTCTATCATGTCGTGGCGCGACGATTGAGGTATGACAGCCAGCCAGCTTCCGTCGTTCTCTCGCCAGGTCAGAGTCCCGTAGGCATTCACTCTGAGTCGATCCCTCTGTCTGAGTAGTGTGGTTAGCTCCTTACTCGCCGTAGTTTGATCCACTTCTATTCCGTTGGTGATCACCTGTATTACTGTATTCAGCGTATCGTCCAACCTCTGCCTACGTGCAAGTCTTAGTGGGTCTTGTTCTACTGCATGCACTCCGTAAGCGACCTCGGGCAACTCAGACTCATCTTCTGGTCTCGATAACAAATCTGCCAAGACATTTTCACTTCCAGGAACGTGTGAGATCGTAAAATCGTACTCCTGAAGACGCAACATCCACCGTGACAACTTCCCCCGTGGGTCTCTCGCTGTCTTCAAAAATTGTAGCGGCTTATGATCAGTTTCGATGTGGAACCGCCGGCCGAGTAAATAAGGTCTCCATTTGTCGACTGCCCATACCATTGCTAAACATTCTTTCTCTATCGTTGAATACTTTCTCTCTGTGAGGGTCAACACCCTACTGGCATACTCAACGATTCCCTCGTCCTGTCTTAGGACCGCACCTATAGCGTAGTCACTGGCATCTGTGCACACTGTGAACTGTCTTCCTGGCACAGGTAGTTTTAGCGTCATTTGTTGGTGGTCGAGCAGCTGTTTAATTCTGTCGAATGTCCTCTGCGATTCTTCCGACCAAACAAACTTTGGCTCACCTAGTAGCCTGTATAGAGGGGCTGCTATCTCATTGAAGTTCTTCACGAAGCGACTATAAAACGCTGCTCTACCCAAGAATTGTCTCAGTTTTCTCTTTGAATTCGGGGCTGGAATCGTTTTAATCGTCAAAATTTTCTCCGGCAGTGGTTTAATCTCACCATTTCCCACTTTATGTCCCAACAGAGTAACATTCTTTTTGGCTATCTGAGACTTGGTTTTGTTGACGCGTAGTCCAAACTCTTCGATGCGTCGCAGCACGGCTTCTACATGGTTGACGTGATCGTTTTCGTTCTGACTGTATATGACGAGATCATCACCATAAACCTCCACGTTTTTCAAGTTCTTAAGTAATAGCTTCATCAGTCGTCTGAACGTAAACGGTGCACCTGCTAGTCCAAACGGCATGCGTTTAAATCGATATTGTGTCTGACCCACGATGAAAGCCGTCTTATCTCTGTCACTTTGTTTTATCGGTATCTGCCAGTATCCTGAGCGAAGATCGAGAACCGAAAACACATTCGCACCTTGTAGGCGATCTAAGGTTTCTACCACTGTTGGCATGGCACACGGTCTTAACTCTGTCATACTGTTTAACTGTCGAAAATCAACACAGAATCTATATTTCCCATTCGCTTTTTTTACTAACAGCACTGGAGAGTTGTATGGGCTATCAGCTTCCTCAATAATATCATCTTTTAACATCTCTTGCACTTGTCGCTCCACTTCGCCTTCCAGATGACATGGAACTCTTCGCGTTAAAAATGACCTTACTTTCGGATCACTTAACGGAATTTCATGATTCACCTTATCGCAATAACCGTATGGGTCCCATCTCCAGTGAACAGATGATCGTATTTATTAATTAACTCTGTCACATTGTGTACCGTCGACAGCTTAATCGCTGCTATCTCGCTGGTCTCATACATGTTGATATGCCCGTATTTCGTGATCACCACGTTCGCTTGCGTGTCGATTATGGCACCAATCTCACGCAGAAAATCCGCTCCTAATATCGTTCGCTGTAGTTCGGGTACAACAATGAAAGGAAACGTCACCTCGCAGCCACCAACAACGACCGTACAGTTCGATCTACCCGTGATACGCAACACATACCCGCCTACTGTTTGTACTGTCAATGAACACGGATTAACACTCTTACATAAATTCTTATCTATTAACGACACGGCCGCTCCTGTATCTATCAAACATACTACTTCTCGATCATTCACTCGCAACTTCGAATACAGAGCGCCTTTCTCAATAGCCCCCACTAAACCTAGGTTCATACGAAAGAAAGAACAAGCATTATACCGTCTGAAATTTTTTCTTTTTCGCCTTTCTGGGCAGTATCTTCTCCAGTGTCCCGGCTTACCGCATTCAAAACACCGGTCTTTTCTATCAGCCAACTTTAACGCCGCCACTTCCCGCTGCAATGCTTCAATTTTTGCTCATATTCGTTTGGTTTTGGTTGGTCTATAGCGGCTACCGTTGTGCTCAGCAGCTGTCTGGTCACCTTCGCCAGCTCACTAATATCCATCGGCTGCGTTGCGTTAACCAGTTTTAATCGCTGAGAAATGTGGTCTGGGACACTCTCGATGAATTGGGAAGACAGTAACTGCGCTTCTGATTCTTCATCTAAAGTGGGAAGCGCGCGTCGAAGTAGATTAGTCAGTTTCACCGCCAACACTAGCGGGTCTCCATCAGGTCCAAGCTTCATTGACCGGAACTGCTGCATTGCTAGCTGTCTGTCTGTTTCGCTGTCAAACTCGGACACTAGTCGTTCAACCAATTTCTTCCAAGACGCTGTGCCATTTGACCTGTCTACGCTGTCATATGCAGCCTTCGCTCGGCCTCTCAACAGCGTCCCCAGGACAACTGCCTTCGCCGCCTGCTCCTTGACACCCACCAGCTCAGCAACGGCTTCGAAGTCACGTAAGAAGCTCCGTATGTCACCTTCTTCAAACGCAGCTGGCCACGGGATCTTCATCTTCTTGGAGGCAGCGACACCAAATGTAACAACAGAAGACAAGGGCTGGCAACAGATCGTTTTATTACGAAAATCAACACGTATTTATATATATTTTATATGCATTAATAAGGCTTATGCAAGCAGAAAAAGGCAGTCTTCTGATTGGTTGTTTCTCGGAAGTTAAGCAGACAAACACAGTCTTATGATTGGTTGTGTTCGATATTTCTCGGAAAGTAGAGCCATCTATCTGCGAATCATATTTGTCCACATTTAGGTTTGCTGTGATTGGTTGTTGAAACAGCCTTGTTCACGGTCAATATTAGTGACCTAGACATTAACGTAGATTAGTGCCAACCAATCGGCTAGCAGCCTGCTCTCACCACACCAGGATAGACGACTGGATCGTTGGAGAGAGCATTATGAGGAGCAGTTAAATTGGCCCACAGCCACGCTCAACCTTCCGAGCATCCAACACCTCCCTGAATGGATATAGGCACAGGTCCTCCATCCCTAACTGAGGTTACTAAAGCTGTCACCATCTGAAGCTAGGTGAAGCAGCGGGACCTGATGGAATGACTCCAGAGGTATTTAAGTACGGTGGAGACAGCTTACTGTCCGGATTAACTGAGGTACTAGGCAGCGTCTGGGAATCAGAAGAAGTCCCATCGGGTTGGTGTAAGTCACTGATTATCCCCATATACAAGAAGGGAGACAAGTCTTCCTGTGATAATCACAGAGGGATTAGCTTGACTAATATAGTATCTAAAGTCCTAGGCTCAATAATCATGTGTAGACTGAGTGGTGCTCGGAAGCACAAACACGAGAGAGCCAGGCAGGCTTTAGACCAGGAAGAGGGTGTATTGATCATATCTTCACCCTCCGACAGATTCTAGAACAGGCATTCCCACCGGCGTCCAAGAGTCATTATATTTCTTGACCTAAAGGCAGCATTCGACTCTGTCGATCGAGAAGTTCTCTGGAGATGCTTGGCTGTAAAGGGAATTCCGAGAAAGTATATTGCACTGATTAAGGCACTCTACTCGTACTCATACAGCCAGGTGAGGGCTTACGGCGAGCTGTCATCTGAACTGGTGGCGACGAGTGGTGTCCGTCAAGGATGCCCATTATCCCCTTTTCTATTCAACTTCATCATAGATGTGTTAATGAACTTAACCATAAGTGACTTCAGGGATTGACTTGCTACCAGGGAATAATCTCGTTGACTTGGAATATGCAGGCGATATAGTCCTTCTAGGCGAAGACACTGACGAAATGCAGAGTCTTCTGAACACCTTGAGCTGTAATCTATGAATGTTTGGCATGCGTTTCGCTCCCGCCAAATGCAAGATGATGTTACAGGACTGGACTACATCGACGCCTAGTTTAAAAATAGGAAGTGAAGTGGTAGAGCACGTTAACCGCTTCACTTATTTGGGAAGTACCATCAGCCAACGCCAACGGGTTGATCTCTGACGAAATCTCACCACGAATACAGGGGGCTCGTTTCGCATTTGCCAGTTTACGCCGACTCTGGCGTAGACGAGATGTTCGACTATCGACCAAAGGGCGGGTGTACTGCTCATCAGTCCGCTCCGTCCTCCTTTATGGCTGTGAGCAAGACCTGGCCACTGAGAGTGGAAGACATGAAAAGACTAGCTGTCTTTGATCATAGGTGCCTGCGCTCTATTTCCCGTGTAAAGTGGCATAATAAGGTGGGCAACATTGAAGTTAGGTGTCGAGTTCTAGGTGAACAGGGGAAATCAATCGACGAAGTCGTGAAATTACATCTACTGAGATGGTTAGGACATGTGTTACGTATGCCAAGTCATCGCCTCCCTTGACGAGCAATGTTTGCGGATATAGGGTCAGGCTGGAAAAAAGCTAGCGGCGGACAAACAAAAACTTGGCACCAGTCAATGAAATCCACAACAGTTGGTCTAAGCCACGTAGGAAGGTGTAGACTTCCAGGCTGGGGTCCTCGGGACGGTAAAACTCTATGGTTGGAAACAATTGGTGACATGGCTCAAAATCGTTCTCAGTGGGAAGCGCAGATGCATCCACTCCTTGTGATTTATGATCTCCAATGAAACTGTTTTGTTTTTCTTTATTACTCATTTGTCTCACACCTCTGCTCACTGTTTCTGTTATGCTTTTCTTGTACTTTCTTCTCTTGCTTCGCGTGCTACACGGAGTGTGGCGACTTGAACTTCCGCACATTTGTGCAAAGTTCTATGTCGAAAACAGACAGAGACAGACAGACTGTTACTAATATGGCACAAACTCCATCTCCACTCACACCAAACCAAATTAGTACTGTTCACTTCACTTATGCTAATATTAACCAAACTATAAGAACCCTCGAAAGTTCAAAAGGTTTCGGTACTGAAGGTATATCCTCTTATTTCTGTAAATATGGTGGCCCTGATATTCCTCAACTGCTGCTTAAAATATTCACAATGCCCCTAGAAACTCAAACTTACCCTGACATATGGAAAACGACATTTATCATGCCTAAACACAAATCTGGCTCGAAAACTGATGTCAGTTACTACGGGCCGATCAATATCACACTTATAGCATCTAGAATTATGGAAAGACTAGTCAAAGATAACTTAATCAAACATATGCTTAGCTGCAATATAATAAGTCTGAACCAACATGGATTCCTGAAATCCAGATCATGTTTAACATGTCACCTAGACTTCTTCAATTTTGTAACCAGCATATACAGCAATGACATATGCGACTGCTTCTCACAGGGGAAACCATTCATCTTTGCAGATGACCTAAAAGTAGCTTATACATTCAAATGTGATGACTTAAAGAACTTCGAGAATGTAGTGCAGAAGGAATTAGACAAAATGACTGCTTGGTCGTCCTTATGGAATCTCCAATTTAATCTAAACAAATGTGGCTGGATCTGCTTCGGCGCACCCTCAATTGACCCGAAATTAACGCTTCAATCTGCTAACCTAACCAGACTCCGAAGTGTCGTTGACCTAGGCTTGAGGTACTCTAGTGACTTGACATTCTCTGAGCAAGTAGCATCACAGACTAGAAAATCGAGGATGCTCTTAGGATGCATACTCAGGAACTTTCACTACAATGAAGCCAGGCTAATTCTGCACAGAACATGTGTCAGACCACTACTAGAATACTGTCCATTTATTATAAGCAGCACTCGCACACGTGATAAGCTAAGAATGGAAAGTATCCAACGATATTTTACCTCACAACTACTTGGCTACGATTGTAAGAAAGACTACATCTCACGGTGCATGATCCTGAAACTTGACCCACTTTGGACAAGGCGACTTATTATAAACCTAGTATTCTTCTTTAAGGTCCTTCACAAAATATCATTCTCAGGTAACAGGGACATACAATTCGCACAGGAAGGTTCTTACGATCTGCGTAACCAAACTTCCACAGTGACAACTCATTCTTTTAAGTCAACACTCCGTGAAAACTTCTTCACAGTCATGTATTCTGAAATATGGAATAGCCTGCCCCTAGATGTCAGAACTTGCTCTTCGGTTACAAGCTTCAAACGCTCTCTCTACAGACTGTTTCACTCCGCTGATTATATCAATAAACTATTTGCTCCTAGAACGAATCAACTACTAATCTACTACAGCACCTAAAAGACGCACTTCAATACCCATAGCACTCTAAAAACTATAAATAAACTAGTCGCATAGATACATAAAAAGACTTAAAACGGAACATACTGGAACAGTTTACCCTTAGAAATAGGACCTGTCACTCTATTGTAACCTTCAAGCGCTTGCTATATAAATTTTTTATCCCAATGACTATCCCTACCAGAGCCCACCACTTATTTCTAAAACGCATCAGTCATTAGAACACTAAAACGCTCAGACTCATTAATACACATTATGACATTAAATAAACTCTAAGACTTCGCATAAATACGTGAAAACACAACTACGATTTGGGGAAAGGTTTACTAAAGTATAATATACAATTGACATAAAGATTTATAAGTGCATAAAATATTAATGTCCTTTTCATGTTCACATACTTTCTCTTTCTGGTATTCTGCTGCTCCTATTTATTCTCTGGTCGATGTCGAACAACCCTGCATCTGAACTGAAATGAAGATTAATTCCGAACAGTTTATCTCATCACCACTCAAATTCCATGAACGATCCAATTCTACCATTTGAAGACGCTGGCGAACATGCTGTAAATGAGTATTCATGATCTGAAATGAAGAAGCAACTGGTTTCCAAACAGTTTTCAACATTTTACTCAACTTACGAATACAGTCCGCCATCCAGACACAAATGGCGCAAATGGAGAATTCTGGAATCGACCTCGGCACCATTCGATGCAGTAAAACAACTTAACATGATCTTATCTAGTTTTCGCATCCACGATCAAATTTCTCTCCTGTTATAAAACTACAATAAGACTGCTGAAAAAATGGAATAAATATGTCTCAGATCTCAACATAATACATCAATAAACTTTAAGCCAATGGTGCTGTTCAAAACAAAGTTATATAGGAGAATTGACTTCAAGCTTTATTTTCCCAGATATCTGTATTACATTCATCTGATGTCTGGGTTTTTGTTAATGCGAAGACAATATTTCTATATCTCTTTATGTGTTGCACAAACAGACTTTATAGCAGGCTGTTCGGACTGACTCTAATGTCAGAAAGAATAACCAAACTGTAAATTCATCATACATCAAATTATGTGTAATTTATATAATAACTTATCTATGGCTGTAGAATTGGTATGTCTCTGCATGAACAGGAAGAAATATATTATTATTAACTCATCATTACTTACTTTCCTGTCTGCTTCAGAAACGGTTGGTCCTCTCTTCGGCCTAGACAATATTGCACTTGATCAAAAATTCCAGAAAAGTTCTAAATAACTGTAGTAATTTATTGTACTTGAAGTATTAGTATTTCGATCTGACGGAATTATACGAATGAAACCAAAACTCAGAGAGGGCAGCAATCAGTAATTTGTATTTAGCGGAATTAGAATGCAATTCATATAAGAAACATATCAACACTCAACAGTAAGTATTTAAACAATACAGAGATAGAAATTGTCAATCACCACATCCGCCACACCTCGAATATCTCCTCGCGTATTTATAACGATGTCTCGGTTTGCTTGCAAGTAGCTTCGAGCTAACTGATTCTGTGATATTATTTTCATCAGTACTATCTGGACTTATTTCTGAATTATCTACAAAATCAGGATTATTAGCGGAATCAATAATATTATAATTGGAACGACCTACTTCATTTATTGTCACTTTGTCCAGGTGTCCGTTATGAACTGAGTGATCTTTGATGTCTAATATCTTCACCACTCGATTTCCCACTTTTTGTAGTATAATTCCAACAGAAGGTCTGTAGTTATTATCTTTGTAATTATGTACATTAGAAGTAGTGGATATCAGATGCTTTTTGAGAATTCCAGATTTGAATAGTTTTGCAGGACTTTCACAAGAACTTGTATGCTCTGGATTCACCAGACGTAGTCTATGCATATGCAGTAATTCCTCAATTTTATTCAGTTGCTCTCTCATCTCATTCAGGTCTTTTCGTGCTTTCGACAGTTCACATTGCAACTTAGCTACCTCATTTTTGAATACAGTTGATACTTGCGTTGCTGAACTTGCAGTGGAGGTTTTCGTTGGATTAGCTTGAGTATTTTGAAAAGTTGAAAGACACATAGACTCCATTTTACTAGACAGCTTGGGAGAATTATAAGAATGTTGAGCAACATAAGTACTCGAACTCCTGCAAACCGTCTTGATGTGTCCAACTTTACCACATTTATAGCACTTAGCACTCCGAAAACGGCAAGTGCTTCGTAGATGTAACTTTCCACAGGATAAACACGGTTTAATGTTTTTGATCTCTCGCTGCATTCTATTAACTGTGGACGGCAGTTTGGATTTCTTTCCATGAACACTTGTATTTTCGACTTTGGACAGCATGACATCAGATACTGACGTAGTGGGAGCAGAGTATTCATTATGGACATCTCCATATGTAATACATAAATCTTTAGCAGTTTGAAACGTACAAGAAGGAATCTGAATTAACTCCTTCTCTAATTTAGGAATGTTGATTCCAGCAATTAGACGATCACGTAGTTGTGTATGCAGCTGATCTCCAAAATTACACTTTGAGGCTTGAATTTGGAGTTGTAGTATAAAGTCTCTTATCTTCTGATTGGGAGAACGTACCAGTTTGTTGAACTGAGCCCTCTCTCTCGTCTCAAAAGTAGTTACATGGAAGTGATCTATAAGAAGTTCACGGAGCTTAGCATATGGCATAGAAATGGGTTTATCTGGAAACGCCAGATTCTTCACCAGGCTATATGCATCAAGACCAATAGCGGTGATGAAATGAGCAGGTATTTTATCATCCCGAACATTCTTGGAAATGCACCACGCATCAAAGCATTCCAAATAATCAGCAATCTCCCGCGGAGAACCATTAAGAGGAAATTTTCCCAGGTTACTTAGCTCCATCGCGACGCCAATTTGTAGTAATTTATTGTACTTGAAGTATTAGTATACCGGGATGACGGAATTATAGGAATCTAATCAAAACCAAGAGAGGGCAGCAATCAGTAATTTGTATTTAGCGGAATTAGAATGCAATTCATATAAGAAACATATCAACAGTCAACAGTAAGTATTTAAACAATACAGAGATAGAAATTGTCAATCACCACAATAACACTTGTCCAAAGAAGACTTGCAGACGCGAGGAAAGACGAACTGACAACAAATAGCTCCAGGAGAATTATCAGAAACTGTCAATGTCCAGGTCTAACTACACTGGACTTCACAATGTCCTTGGAAGAGTTTCAAGGACTATGCGTAATAACCAACGCGAAAAACCAGAACACAAATTGGAGGCTCAAGAATCCTTTATTCTTGCACCAATACAGTACCAACCGTTAGGTTATTATTCGCAAGGTCAAAGAATAAATGTCATAACAATAAATCACAATAATACTTCTGATAATTTTTTTCTGTCTTCCAACGAACAGCGAAGAATGAGACGATGACTTTAGTATCGATGACTCCCGCCAAAGTATGGAGTTGCGTTTGAGCAAACAACCATGAATTGATCGTTCAGTCTTCAACTACACTGTCAGACAGTGTGAAATCCGGTGTAGTTATACCTGGACATTGACAGCATCTGTTTCTAATTCGTGCGCAGTAGCTCTCGTTTGGCCCTTGTGCGACTTGTTCTAACAATCGACGTATTCGAGGAAACTTACAAGGGAGTGGAAAGGAGCCATTCTTCCTGCGATCTTCAGATTGAAGATAGACAAAATTTCATTGCTCATAGACTAGGGTCCTAATCAAATAAGTGCTGGAAAGTTCAATTGATGATCACATCAGGGAGCACCTCGATGGGACTAGTAGACTCCCTGAAGTCCAACACGGTTTCAAGAAACGCAGATACTGTGTAACTAACCTACTATCAGCTCGGGATGATTGCATATCATGCCAGGATATGAATGTTTCAGTCCGTGTGGTCATCCTAGACCTCGAGTAGGCACTTGACACAGTTCACCATGACCTTATTCTTCACCAAATAAGTCAAACAGTAAACGTAAGCCACTTCTGCCATATTTGAAGGACCACTTAGCTGAGGGGAAATGTTTCACTAAGGTCAGTTGAGTCCAATCATCCTAGCGTCGCTCGTCATCAGGAGTTCGCAGGGTTCTATTCTAAGACCGCTGGTGTTTTCGATTTTGATCAGTGATCTAATGTGCCGCCTAAGCTGCCCGACTCTTCTATACGCTGACGACGTAAAGATTTGGAGGGCAACAAAGTGTGTGGAAGACTCAGATAGGCTGCAGCCAGATCTAAAGGATTCGGAAGACCAGACGATGGCCAATGATATGACTTGCGACCTGAAAAAGTGCAAGGTAGTGAAATTGCCCACCTATAGACTGCAGAACGCAAGTTACACCCTGTGCAAGGAAAGCTTGTCCTGAACCACGTTGGAGCCTGACTTAGGCCTAGTTCTAACGGAAAAAAGCGAAGGAACATGTGGCCATACACTTCACACATAGAAAGTTAGGTGCACTCACTCCTGTGCTCTTTCTAAGGTTGCACAAAACACGTCAGACCACATCTTGAGATGCATAATATCGTTGCACCCTCACTGCTTAGAAGAGACGCCAACCTCTTGGAAAGAGTCCGAAGACGGGCGACAAAAAGAGTGGTTGGTCTCCGTAAACCATATGATGAAGGGCTATAATCATTCCCTCTGTAATAATGTACATCAGAAGTCGTGGACATCAGATGCTTTCTGAGAATTCGAGATTTGAATAGTTTTGCAGGACTTTCATGAGTACTTGTATGCTCCGCATTGCGATATTGAAGTAAGAAGTTATCCACACATCTCTCTAGCTCATCAAAATTTTGAGGACTCATTGATGCTATAGCACTCTTTAATGTTCGTACAAAATTTTCTGCCAACCCGTTTGACTGAGGATGACGTGGTGCTGTGTACAAATGACGACAACCTATATGTTTGAGCCAATCATTGAAGTTCTTCTCCGTAAAATGAGTACCATTGTCAGTAACTAAGACATCTGGAATTCCTTCTCGACTAAAAATCTTTCTCAACGCTCTGTGAGTGAATTTGGCATTAGGACTATCTGTAATGATGACTTCTGGCCATCTAGAATAAGAATCCACAATAACTAAAGCATAATATGAATTTAAGAATGGACCACAGTAATCTGCATGAATACGCTGCCAAACCTCACAAGATGCAGGCCACGGTGTCCACGATGACTTCCCATAGGACATTTTATGTAAACAGCTAGAACAGCTCTTTGATCTTTTGTTAATGTCAGCATCAATTTCCGGCCACCAGCATGTTAGGCGTGCTAATGATTTCATCTTATCAGCTCCTAGATGAGCAGAATGTAGATCATCCAAAATCGCAGATCTTAATGTTGGAGGAATAATAATTCTGTCATTCAGACATAGAAATCCTTCAGGATGGACTGAAATCTCATCTCTTCGCTTATAAAAGTCTGGAAATCTTCGCTTACACTGAACATTCCAACCTCTTTTTGTTGCATTTATAACGCATCCGTAATATTTCCGAGTATCATTTATAAGTCGAACTCGATCCACCGGTAACGGCTGGACTAATAAGCAATCAGTATCATTAGCAACATTTTCAAATAATGAATAACGAGATAAGAAGTCTGCATGAGGTATATCCTTTGCCGATCTATGTTCAATAGTGTAATCATATGCACTTAGTTCTAAACTCCATCTTTGAACCATAGCAGCAGATGATTTATTCAAAGATTTTTCTGGATTGTAAATGAATTTCAAAGCTTGATGATCAGTAACTATGTGAAACTTAGTACCAAAGAGATACTTGTGCAAGCGTCTTATTGCCCATACAACTGCTAGAGCTTCTTTCTGGGTTTGTGAGTACCCTTGTTCACTCTTACTTAGACGTCTTGAAATACAAATAACAGGTTGTCCATTTTGCTCAAGTACTGCAGCTATACCCATAGGAGAAGCATCTGTAGTGAGAACAGACTTATCTTTCGATGAAAAAGGTCTTAGGAAAGCTTGTTTATTAAGAAACTCCAAAGTTTTTCGCAAGATATTCTCATGTTGTTGTTCCCACTTAAACTGTTTACTGGAGACAATCTCAAAAAGTGGAGATAACCGTTGAGTGAAGTTGGGAATGAATCTGGAGTAAAACTGAAGAGTACCTATCCATGATCTCAACGATGACATATTATTAGGTGACGGTGCTTGAATTAGAGGTGCCAAACGACTAGCATCAGGTCTGAAACCTTCGGAGTCTACTGTGTATCCCAAGCATGATACAGACGACAAAGTGAAATGGCATTTAGATGGATTAACAAGAACATTATTCTCACATAAACGCCTGAACAGTTTTAAAAGACGTTCATTATGCAATTCGATATTAGGACCATGAACTATAATGTCGTCTTGGTATGACTCAACACCATCTAATCCATCTATCATCTGATTTATTACATTTTGAAATATTGCGGGTGAAACCTTTAAACCAAAAGGCAAGAACTTATACTTGAACAATCCAAATGGAGTATTAATGGTTGTTAATGCACTAGACGCCTCATCAAGAGGAATTTGCAAATAGGCATCTTTTAGATCTATTTTGGAAAAGTATCTTGAGCCATGTAGCTTGTAGAGAATGTCTTCAGTTTCTAGAGTAGTGCAACTTTGCTGTAGTAGACGACTATTGAGTGTAAGGCGGTAGTCACCACAAATTCTAGGTGTTTTTCCATCAGCCTTTAGTGGCGTAACAATAGGAGTAGCCCAATTTGAAGACTCAACTGGCATAAGTATGCCTTGCTCAACCAACTTGTCTAACTCTTTCTTAACTGCATCTCGCAATCCATATGGAATTAATCGGCGTTTCAGGAAGATAGGATCACCCTCTATTTCAAGATGGATGGGCTGAATCTTCATACCACCTACACTCTTTGAACATTGGAGAAGTAATTCTCTGAACAAAGATTCATCAAACAACTCAGTACAAAGTGAGATTTCGACATTTAACAATCTAAGGGCTTTTAATCCCAATAAAGATGGACCATATTCACTAACAAGAAAGGGAATATTTACAAAATTACCACTGTCTGATTTCAAAGAAATGTTAGTAGCACCGATAAGAGGTAATTTATGACCAGTTATGCCTGTAATTGAACTAGTAGTAGGGTCTATCTGGACATTCTTACAAATCGATTGTAAATCTTTCTTAGAAATTATAGATTCAGTACTCCCAGTATCAATTATAAAACAATGGGACTTGCCTGAACTTGTAGTGAAGGTTCTCATTAGATGAGATTGAGTATTGGGAAAAGTTGAAAGAGACATCGACTGCATTTTACCAGATAAATTGGAAGAATTATCAGGATTCTGAGTAACATAAGTATTCGAACTTCTGCAAACATGTTGAGTACGTAACAATGTGATTGTACACTTTTTGGTTACTTGTATAAATTCGAGATATTGTACATAATTTTTGTTTAAAACGCTTCTTGTTGAAATATACATAACTTCCGTGTACAATTGAAAAATACACTCTGCTGTTGGAGACTTCGTCTTCTCCCTGGTCCCTTCTGCTTACTTGCTCCACTCACACCGTGTTGTATACTTCGGATTTATTGTAGGAGCCTACTACTTTCAACCGAAGACATTTCTACAACCGGAACACACCAGCTACAGCAGACGCAGTCCAAACAGTTAACGTGCCTGTGGATTATATAATTAATTTGTAGCCGAGGACTTATACTTTATAACCAAGTAATCCTTTTTGTTGCTATAACTCGTCACTGTATTTTTGGTAATATATTGTGATTTAACACTCCACTGACTTGGATTATTACTTTTATATTTGGAATGTTAGTGAACTCTAATATAAGTCACCTACAAATTAATTGGTGAGCCCGATAAGAACACGGATTATTTTGTCATATTTATATTTTTATTTTTGCTATTTTTATATACTTTAAGTATTGGTTTGTTGTAGGGATTATGTTTGATTGCATGGAGGATTTGATCATGAGCTGACATCAGTTAGAGAACCACTGGAAAACCTGGGAGTACTGGACAGCTGTTTCGTCCTAGTTTGGGACTCCTCAGCAGTACGCACCCACCGGGATTCGAACCCAGGACCTTCTGGTTACAAGGCGAGCTCGTAGACCATTGAGCCACTGGGACCCGATCCAATGGTCCTTGAATTCTAACTTCTGCCAGTTCACGACATAGCGCGACCACTTCGCAATGTCTTCTTCGATGAGTTACTGCCTCATCTTCAACCTGCTGTATCCTACTGGTCACGGCTTCCCACTAGAACCCCAGGTTAACTGCCTGAATAGGGCCAGTCACTAGTGAGCATCAGATGAATTTTTTAAGTATTGGTTTGTTGTAGGGATTATGTTTGATTGCATGGAGGATTTGATCATGAGCTGACATCAGTTAGAGAACCACTGGAAAACCTGGGAGTACTGGACAGCTGTTTCGTCCTAGTTTGGGACTCCTCAGCAGTACGCACCCACCGGGATTCGAACCCAGGACCTTCTGGTTACAAGGCGAGCTCGTAGACCATTGAGCCACTGGGACCCGATCCAATGGTCCTTGAATTCTAACTTCTGCCAGTTCACGACATAGCGCGACCACTTCGCAATGTCTTCTTCGATGAGTTACTGCCTCATCTTCAACCTGCTGTACCCTACTGGTCACGGCTTCCCACTAGAACCCCAGGTTAACTGCCTGAATAGGGCCAGTCACTAGTGAGCATCAGATGAATTTTTTAAGTATTGGTTTGTTGTAGGGATTATGTTTGATTGCATGGAGGATTTGATCATGAGCTGACATCAGTTAGAGAACCACTGGAAAACCTGGGAGTACTGGACAGCTGTTTCGTCCTAGTTTGGGACTCCTCAGCAGTACGCACCCACCGGGATTCGAACCCAGGACCTTCTGGTTACAAGGCGAGCTCGTAGACCATTGAGCCACTGGGACCCGATCCAATGGTCCTTGAATTCTAACTTCTGCCAGTTCACGACATAGCGCGACCACTTCGCAATGTCTTCTTCGATGAGTTACTGCCTCATCTTCAACCTGCTGTACCCTACTGGTCACGGCTTCCCACTAGAACCCCAGGTTAACTGCCTGAATAGGGCCAGTCACTAGTGAGCATCAGATGAATTTTTTAAGTATTGGTTTGTTGTAGGGATTATGTTTGATTGCATGGAGGATTTGATCATGAGCTGACATCAGTTAGAGAACCACTGGAAAACCTGGGAGTACTGGACAGCTGTTTCGTCCTAGTTTGGGACTCCTCAGCAGTACGCACCCACCGG